>CM028344.1:38120765-38298000 GCA_016618105.1 Dendrobium huoshanense
GAATTTTTGAAAATAATTCAGCACAACCGTACTGAGGTGGCGCTGCGACAAAGTGTTATTTTACATGTGACGCTGTAACACTAGGCCATGAGAGCACAACGAGGCTAGGCACTAAACATCATTTTTATGTAATTTATATTATATTTTATATGCATTATGCCCTCCCCTCCCCCCCCATTCACTTGTCTTGTCGGATAATGCAGAAGGAGCGGAAAAGTGAAAAGGAGAAGGGAGGGGGGGGGGGTGAGAAAGAAAGCTGCATTAGGTCATTTCTATTCAAAACTCCAGTTAAAAAAGTCTTCTGGTCATGGTAGTTAACTCGAATCTGACTTTTGTTTTCAATTATTTTTTATATTTTATCTCTCATAAAAGTAAAAGAAAGCTGCATTAGGTCATTTCTATTCAAAACTCCAGTAAAAAAAGTCTTCTGATCATGGTAGTTAACTCGAATCTGACTTTTGTTTTCAATTATTTTTTATATTTTATCTCTCATAAAAGTGATTAAAATATAGCTGAGAAAGAAAGCTGCATTAGGTCATTTCTATTCAAAACTCCAGTTAAAAAAGTCTTCTGATCGTGGTAGTTAACTCGAATCTGACTTTTGTTTTCAATTATTTTTTATATTTTATCTCTCATAAATGTGATTAAAATATATTCTCTCTTATTTTCAAAGATTTCAAAACCGGACTGGACCGGCCGGTTCAACCGGTTGGACCGTGAACCGGCCGGCCGGCTGGTTACGGTCTGGCTAAAAATCGCTTTCGACGAGAACCGGATTTGGACCGTTCGAACCGCCGGTTCGACCGCCAAACCGGTGAACCGGGACCCGTTTTAGTAACCGGCCGGTTTGAACTTTAGCGATTTTGAGTCGTCTGATTTAATCAGATGGCAGAGATTATGCAAGGTTAATAAAAAAGAGAAAACGAGAAACCCTATTCATCGTTTCATTTCCCAGTTCGCTGCTCCGAGTCGTGAGTCGCGACTCTTCCTCCCTCCAGCCTGTCGCGACGCCGTCGGCATTGCCATTTGCGAAGCGTCGAAGCGACTGAAGGCATCCTTTGCTTGGTCAAGATCTCCTCTCCAACCCATAGTAAGTTTTTCAATTTCTCCTCATTGCATTCGGTGATCGGCACATGGATTTTTTCCGCTTACTTTGGTTTAAAGAATAATTTTGCCTAATCGATTTTCTCAATTTTCAATCGAGATTAATCGGCTTGTCTAATTACTGTCTCAAACTATCCAAACTGATCAAATACAAACCTATCTATCGCGATTTTCATCGTGAGTTTAATCGGCTTGTCTAATTACTGTCGCAAGAAATACTTCAGTAAACTTACCTAAAAACCCTAGATTCCGAAAAAAAAATTAACATAAACCTTCTGTGGTCGGCACATGGATTTCTCCTCATTGCATTCGGTGGTCGAAGCAGAGAGATCACCTTCTGCCGCAGAAAGAATTTCTATAAACCTGCTGGATGATCAATAATGAAATGTAGCTAGAGTGAAGTTATTAGAGGAAAATGTCTAAATCATTTTATAAATTTTATAATATTAATATATTATTATTTATTACATCATCCGGTTCGACCCGGTTCGACCGGTCGAACCGTGAACCTCTCCTTCTTCCGGTTCGCTGTCCGGTCCGGTTTTCAAAACCTTGCTTATTTTAATGATTTTCTATCGTGTAACTTTTGATGTTTGATTAACATCACCCTCCTGTGTATTTTGACTCGTTGATATTAATTTTCACGATGTTAGTTATATGATATTTTAACTATAACATATTGTATAATATTAATTTATAATATTACCATGAAGCAATGTGTTACATTTTGACATATAATATACAACATGCACCCATTTACTGTTCAATTAGATCAATATGTATTTTTGGCATACTACAAACATATTGATTAGCTTACTGATAATTACATTGAATATATATATATATATATATATATATATATATATAATATTTGTTATTATGCTCTTTATTATTCGACCGCCAAACCGGTGAACCGGGACCCGTTTTAGTAACCGGCCGGTTTGAACTTTAGCGATTTTGAGTCGTCTGATTTAATCAGATGGCAGAGATTATGCAAGGTTAATAAAAAAGAGAAAACGAGAAACCCTATTCATCGTTTCATTTCCCAGTTCGCTGCTCCGAGTCGTGAGTCGCGACTCTTCCTCCCTCCAGCCTGTCGCGACGCCGTCGGCATTGCCATTTGCGAAGCGTCGAAGCGACTGAAGGCATCCTTTGCTTGGTCAAGATCTCCTCTCCAACCCATAGTAAGTTTTTCAATTTCTCCTCATTGCATTCGGTGATCGGCACATGAATTTTTTCCGCTTACTTTGGTTTAAAGAATAATTTTGCCTAATCGATTTTCTCAATTTTCAATCGAGATTAATCGGCTTGTCTAATTACTGTCTCAAACTATCCAAACTGATCAAATACAAACCTATCTATCGCGATTTTCATCGTGAGTTTAATCGGCTTGTCTAATTACTGTCGCAAGAAATACTTCAGTAAACTTACCTAAAAACCCTAGATTCCGAAAAAAAAATTAACATAAACCTTCTGTGGTCGGCACATGGATTTCTCCTCATTGCATTCGGTGGTCGAAGCAGAGAGATCACCTTCTGCCGCAGAAAGAATTTCTATAAACCTGCTGGATGATCAATAATGAAATGTAGCTAGAGTGAAGTTATTAGAGGAAAATGTCTAAATCATTTTATAAATTTTATAATATTAATATATTATTATTTATTACATCATCCGGTTCGACCCCGGTTCGACCGGTCGAACCGTGAACCTCTCCTTCTTCCGGTTCGCTGTCCGGTCCGGTTTTCAAAACCTTGCTTATTTTAATGATTTTCTATCGTGTAACTTTTGATGTTTGATTAACATCACCCTCCTGTGTATTTTGACTCGTTGATATTAATTTTCACTATGTTAGTTATATGATATTTTAACTATAACATATTGTATAATATTAATTTATAATATTACCATGAAGCAATGTGTTACATTTTGACATATAATATACAACATGCACCCATTTACTGTTCAATTAGATCAATATGTATTTTTGGCATACTACAAACATATTGATTAGCTTACTGATAATTACATTGAATATATATATATATATATATATATATATATATATATATATATATATATATATATATATATATATATATATATATATATATATATATATATATATATATATATATATATATATATATATATATATATATATATATATATATATATATATATATATATATATATATATATATATATATATATATATATATATATATATATAATATTTATTATTATGCTCTATATGATGTGACATGTGTAAAAAAGGATAAGAAAGGTTGGCTGAAAATGATTTACTGATTCAAGTTGGCTGAAGACATGCTACTCTATACAGGAGGGTGAGTCGACATGCTTTCCTTTAAATAAAGTTTATGGTGTAATATTTAATGATATGAAAAATAGGGGCATAAGGAGATTGATTAATATGATATGATATGCTGATTAACAGGAAGTGATAACTTTTTACATTAAAGTCAACTTGTGATATATGATATGAGACTAGTTTCTGTAAATAAGACTGATATGATTAAGGTTGATTCTTGTAGGCCTATCATACAAGATTGGATATAGGAAAAATATCGCAAGTAACTAGGTGTCCTATCTTGCTTATATTGCTAACATTGATGCATTTTTTGCATATCTATATGATAAGAGCATATATGATAGAGTGCATATATAACATGACAGAATATGATCTATACATGATACATAACATGACTGATATAAATACATGATATAAAAAAGTCTTCTGATCGTGGTAGTTAACTCGAATTTGACTTTTGTTTCCAATGATTTTTTATATTTTATCTCTCATAAAAGTGATTAAAATATATTCTCTCTTATTTTAGTGATTTTCCATCGTGTAACTTTTGATGTTTGATTGACATCATCCTCCTGTGTTTTTTGACTCGTTGATATTAATTTTCACTATGTTAGTTATATGATATTTTAACTATAACATATAGTATAATATTAATTTATAAGATTACCATGAAGCAATGTACTGCATTTAGACATATAATATACAACATGCACCCATTTACTGTTCAATTAGATCAATATGTTGGCATACTACAAACATATTGATTAGCTTAATGATAATTGCATTATATATATATATATATATATATATATATATATATATATATATATATATATATATATATATATATATATATATATATATATTTGTTATTATGCTCTATATGATGTGACATGTGTAAAAAAAGGATAAGAAAGGCTGGCTGAAAATGATTTACTGATTCAAATTGGCTGAAGACATGCTACTCTATACAGGAGGGTGAGTCGACATGCTTTCCTTTAAATAAAGTTTATGGTGTAATATTTAATGATATGAAAAATAGGGGCATAAGGAGATTGATTAATATGATATGATATGCTGATTAACAGGAAGTGATAACTTTTTACATTAAAGTCAACTTGTGATATATGATATGAGACTAGTTTCTGTAAATAAGACTGATATGATTAAGGTTGATTCTTGTAGGCCTATCATACAAGATTGGATATAGGAAAAATATCGCAAGTAACTAGGTGTCCTATCTTGCTTATATTGCTAACATTGATGCATTTTTTGCATATCTATATGATAAGAGCATATATGATAGAGTGCATATATAACATGACAGAATATGATCTATACATGATACATAACATGACTGATATAAATACATGATATAATTGATAAGATTGATATATATATATATATATATATATATATATATACATATATATATATATATGAATCACATGCTATGAATTATATGATATACATAATATGTTGCACTGACATTGAGTATATTGCATTGGACATGATACATGACATGCATACATAATATAAACATTGTATAATATACATATGATAATAATAGGTGTATGAATATTTTAAGAGGGCATATGAACTAAATTATTATGTAATTGATAGGTATATAAATGATATAACATATTGAGTCTTCATTTCATTATTGATCACTGCTCGTGAAATATACAATTACACAAATTGTTATTACTCATATAACCTAATACTATTCATTGTGATTACCACATGCTTTTACATTTATATATTTATATTGATATTGATTGAACGATTACATGCATATTTTTTCTATTTTTTGCATTGATTTTAGTGGTAGGTTCTAGTAACATACTGAGCTGTTTGTTCGCTTTGTGCTTTTACATATTTTTCAGGAAGATGATAGAATCCAGTAGAGTGAGGATGATCGATATTCAAGTTTTTCTTTTATTCTTGCATTTTGATTTATTTTTTTTTTAAATCAAGGGTAGACAAATAAATTTACTGATGTACTAATGTTACTCCTGATTATTGTACTTAAATTTTGAGGAGTGAACATAGGCTTACATTTTAATGTATATAATTATTAGTTGCTTCTACTATAATGAATTATATTGATAGATTATTAGTAGATATGGTAGTTTAATTAGAGGCTAAAATAGGTAATTTTTTCACATTTGATCTTAGGGTGTGAAATAGATATTGATGGGGCATTAATAGTTGATATGATATGTGTAATTGACATTAAATGATTTATTTAGTTACAACATACATATTTACATTGATTTATTTTTTGGATAAGCATATATAGTAATGAGCATACTATATTTATTATTGAACATTGCTATTATGATTTACATGATATTGCCTATGCACGATAAATATAATATATATATGCATATCTGTCATGAATTATGTGCTTATAAAAAATGCTAGCTAAAGAATGATACTAGTTCAAGTTGGTGGAGATTTTATATAATATCTTGCGCATGAGAGTAGGCAGATGGGCTTTCGTTAAAATGAACATGATACGTAGTATAACATGTGAGGCCACTTAAGTAAAAAAAGCTAGTCTCTTAAACATCGACATACATTTTGGTGTAATGATGAGAATTTATTTAAAAAGTTAAGCGTGCTCATCTCAAAAAATTCTGGGATGGGTGACCTCCTAGGAAGTTACACATAGGATAAAACTATAAGGCCCTTAGGACAAAGTGGACAATTTCTCGATAGTTAAAAGTTTGGGTTGTTATAAGTGTTATCATAGCATTACACCAGCCGGAAGATGGGAACTAAATTTCATACAAGTCAAAGTGTTACGCCATGAGAGACACCTCTTGAATCCTATATTAGACAAAGTGTGACATGATATGAGTTGCCACTTAAACTTGTAGGGGCCATCTCTAGAATCTTATCTACCTAGTGGATGATTCTGGGATAGGGATAATGACGAGGATGTCAGTTACTTAAGTGAGGGAGATTGTGAAACTCCTTAAATAAAAGAAGCCAATCTATTAAACATTGAGATGCAATTTGATGGAATGGTTAGAATTTCATTAACAAAACTCTATAGTTAATCATGCTTATCCCGGAGAAATCTTGGGATGGTTGACCTCTTGGGAAGTTACATCAATAGGACAAAATTGTAAAGCATTTAGGCCAAAGCAGATAATATCTCGATGATTAAAAATTTGGGCTTACAGAATGGGAGGCATAAGGGACAATGATATGATTAATTGGAGTTACAAGTTCTATATTAAGCTACCCAACTATAACTGAGATTGATGTAATATGATATGACTGATATTGTATGGTAGGTGATACTATACAACCTTATGAATAATAATACATAATTAGCCAGAATCTTGACTTGATATTGATACATATGAATCAATGATGCATATATATGATATTATGTCTAATATGATGATGCAAAGAACATGGCTATATATATATATATATATATATATATATATATATATATATATATATATATTACATTTGCTCTACCTTGCATATATATGATGTATAACATGATGATTTCATATGATACATAGTACTAATGTGTGTGTATAACACATGATTATTCAAATAGCTTTGTTCTGCGTATCATAGTTATATATAGCATACAATTATATGATTATTGATTTTCCCTATACATTAATGATCACAATATGATATGATACATAATATTGATAAATATATGATAATGATGTAATATGAAGGGATTCACTTGTAATCAAATATAAATCCCAGTAGAATTATTTTAACTGGATCAGACCTTGTGATATTTCCCTTTCCTAGATTTTCTATATAAGAACTCTAATGTCTGTTAGAATTCTTGCACTCCACTCTTATTTTTGTGTGTATTGAATCTTCATGCAAAATTAGGACGCTAAACTCTATCTCTTACTCCATGAATATTTCAGCATATAACAATATGGATTCAATTAATTACTCACAATAATAAAGAATTTTTAAAACAAAGATACTTACTTATTTATAAATTGATTGAAAACTACTAATTAGTAAATTAGTTTTACTAATTAATTATAATTGAATTGATTATTAGAAATTTGTTAATGTTAAAATATTTGTTGAGATAATTATTCATTGATTCTTCTTATCATTCATTGATTAATGAATATTGAAATATAATATATATTAGTAAAATATAAATAAAATAATATGAATTATTAGTAATAAAGTGCAATATAATTTTGTGTTAAATAAATAGATGAGAAAATTTTGATGAGTATAAATCCCCCTTATTATTAATATCCTGTTATTTTTTTAATTAAATCTCACACTTGATTAAATCATGATTCTTGTAAATTATCAAAATTTAATAATATTCAAATTTAACCCCAAAAAACTATTAAATACTGTAATTAAATCCAAGACGCAGCCAAACATCGCCTAAACCTCGGTGCTGTGGACTTCCCTAGATTACACCAGCTTCACTGGCTCTTCCGCCGGTGATGGCCGCCGCCGCCGCCACCGCTGTTAGATCTATTCTCCGGTCTACCACCGTTCGAAGTGCATCGATGAGGTTCGCGTCTAAGAACTGCAGTGCCCGCTCTCCTCGTCTGCTTCCCAAGCTTGGCCCCGCCGTTCCTCGATTCCTAAGGTACAACCCTCGCTATTCACAGAGTTTTCACACGCGAACGTGTCTCTTTCAATTGAGATGTTTTCTGTTGACTTGAGGTCTTCGATGGTGACGTGCTTCTGCCTGGAGTCGCTTCACCCGATGCACAGCGCGACAGCATCAGCACTGATGACCTCTTTACTCTCTGTTTCCATCCAGGGTAATTGCTGCCTCTTGAAAGGTATTAGAACTCCACTCCGTTTGAAACCGCTATGCTTCACATAAATATGTTGTTAACTTTGTCGGTGGTTTAAAAAAAACAAAAAAACAAAAAAATAAATAAATAAAAACTTTGTCGGTGGTTAGAATTTGCGGCTGATTCGTGTTTTTCCTTCCTTGGTAGTGAACTGTAATCTGGATTTTTTGATGAGTTTCTTCTTAAAAACCTGTTGTACCTCAGTTTGGATTTGCATGGAAAATGCATGATTTAGATCAATATGGCGTGTTTTCAAACCATCCATGCTTCGCAACCATTGTAAACACATTTCAAAACAATTTAGCACTTAGTTCATGTTTGAGATAGATTAGCGGCGATTTTATTTTTCAACATAGCACAATCTTATCAAACAAAGGCAGCCCTTCCTGGATCATTGAAATGTTTCAGGGTTAAGGCTCAAAACATCACAGGCAAAAAGGAAATATATAATGAAATACATCAAAAGATTCTCCCATGATTTATATGGAACAGTCAAGGCAATGGATTTCAGAAGTTTCTATTTTGTAGTCTTAGCTTGCTTATATGTGTAACAATGTGCAATTACTCTCTGAACATCTCTAGTCATTAAAGGCCAATAAAATCTACTCTCTATAAGATTAATGGTTTTGTCCTTGCTAAAGTAACCATCCTAATATAATGTAATTCACTAATTAGAGCTCTCAAAATGACTTAGGAAAACACAACTGTTACTTGTATAATAAAATATCCATCAATCACCATAAATGAACTTATTAAAGATATATGCTTATCTTTATGTCATAATCCAAAATGTGGAAATCAGAATGCACTGAATAATCCTCCTTAATTCTATCAAATCCAACAATATGTAATTTAAGTAATCAATATGCCTATCCTAGATAATGCATCAATAGAATTTTCATTCCACAATAGTTATTGAGTAGTTTAGACCTAAAAGACTTTGTTAGAAAGTATTAGAAATGTCCTTTTTTACTATATTTAAATGAGAATTTAACTCTTAATAGGGTACAATGGAGAACAAGGATTCATGTAGCTGACCCCACGTTGTAGGATAAAGGTTTGATGTTGTTGTTGTTATTGAGTAGTATTGATGGTCTTGAATTAAGAGGATGAGATAACGCTTTAATGGAGTTGAGTCTAATAATTGTTCTCAATATGTTGAGCATAAGTCCATCCATCTATATAAGCATAAAGGTGATGCTGCTTCAACAAAAAAAAAAAAAAACTCAACACCCTTCTGCAAATATTTATTTACACATGGATTAACACATGGCAAGAATTCTGCTAATGCTGCTAAAACCTCTTGGAAACCAAGATAGTTATTGTATATAGTATCATAGATTTTATTGCTAATATTATGGTTCAATTTAATAAGAGACATCAGGGGCTAGTTATACTAGCAAAAAGTTCAAATCGAAAGGTGCATAATATTTATTATATGAGCAGAAGAAGTTGTTTCATTGCAAACTTATGGGAAAATGTTTGGAACATTTGTATGAAATTATATTTTAAGTTTAGTGTTGAGTCTCCTATATCATGAAGGAGAACTTCGTAAAGGAGTATTTTAACTCTCTCGACTCCCCATATGCCTAATGAACATAAAAGATTTCTACTTTGAATTTGAGCTTTCTTGAACTTTTAAGGGCAATACAAAGTTGTGAGTACTTAAAGCACCGATCAAAGCTTTGTTGACCTTCAAGTCGACTAGAAAAAGGATGGACATAGATATTGCCTCTATGACCAGGATCATAACCATAACACCGATGATTTTAGATACCTTAGATATTTATTAACTAGTTGAAGAAAGGTCATCTAAAGGAGTTTTTCATAGAGGGAAGGAGAAAGAAATGAAAAAAAATTCAAAGTCATGTTCTCTAGGTCAGGTCCCAACACCAGCACGGGAGTGGTCATTGTGATAGTGGGAGGCACTAAATAAGAGGTGGCTCATAATACTAGTTTATTGTGCTTTGAGAACAATGAGGTAACCTACACTTAACTCACCCCTAGTAACCTTTTCTAGTGAAGACTTTTTGCAAAATAAAAAAGTTTTAAATGATGTGGTAGTTGTGAAATTCTTCATTAACAATTTTAACATCCATTAGGTGCTCATAAATTTTGGGTGTTCTATTAAGAAAGGATCAAAGTTAATCCCAATAATCATAAAACCTCATGAGGAGCTCTCATTGGGTTCTCGAGCAAAAGCTTGAAACCCCTATAAAGAATAATTTGGCCAATCACGTGATGCAATGATCGGTTAGGTGAGTATTATTCAATCATCTTTGCAATTAGGTATAATGCTATTTTGGCCTACCCTTTACCCTTTGGCTATTTCAAGGTTTTGATGACCATGTACCACATAGGGATTGCCAAAATATGATGCAACATATTCCAAGCTCAAAATTTCTCTTACCTTACGAAGTGGGACTAAAGTTGAGATATTGAAAATAAGCCCTATGCACAAAGGAAGCCTTCAACTTATGTGGAAACTCATTAGTGTTCTAACTAGTGAAGATCAATCGAGGGTTACCAAGGCTAAATCCCCCACCAAAAGTAACATCTAAATCAAACCAATACATGATTATATAGTGGCACCGATTGAGCATTAGCCAGGAAGCTAACTTGATTGACAAACGAGGAAGCAAGAGACTACTATGATGTGACAAAAACTTTGAACACAGACAAGAAAAGTATATTGGAATCTACACAATCAAGGTTATGCTTTGTTATCTGTTATATCATGCCAAATAGCTTGTCTTATAGGATTAGATCCTACTAGAATAAATGATTTGTAACCTCAGCCTTGGTTCCATTATCCAGAACTTTTTGTATATTGGATTACAAGATAAAATAGTTTTTCTCTATTTTTGTATTGCGTTGATTGAACTTCCAAAGTTTTTACTTGCTTTTTTTTTTTGGTTTTTAGTGATAGTAGAGAGAAATCAATAGCAACATTGAAGAAGCAAACCAATGATAGTGATAGTATCAATCAAGATAACAATAACTCCAACATGCAAGATAGTAAGCAAAATAATGAGTTGTAAAAGAGAGCACAATAGCAATGGTACCAGGTAGACCAAAAACATAGAGTAATAGTAGTAGTGATAGTAATATACAGATCAACTATGACATAGAGCAAAAGCAACAGAAATAGTTAGGATTTAGTGGCAACAACAGAGATTCTTCAATGCAACTAAAGATAGGAATAGGGAAATTAAAGTACTAAACTACAATAGTAGGAAATCAAATGTAGCGGATATTTTTTGTATATTGGGTTTTGGGATAAAATTCATAAATGTCAATTATGAGATAAAATAAGTGGGGTTATTCATACTCATATTTGTAAGGTTCATACTAAATCACAATTGAATACATATATATACAATGATGGCATAAAGACATACATAAACATCCATTATTTAGTGTGTCACAGTACATGGTTGAGCAGATAGACAACTTATTTTTTACTTAATTAAGATTATGTTGGATGAATAAGTCAAAGGATATCATATACAAATCATTAGCATGGGTTAAGTTTGTCATTTATAACACAAAAAGGGGTCTTTATCACTTTGATGGATTATAGGTATAATATATTTTTTAAGCAATATAAATCTTTGACCAATAAACATAAATGAATTAGAGAGTTATCATGTGGGATTATGGGATACCCTTCTTGACAAGAAATTATCTCTATATTATAATTGTTATGACAAATGTAATAGCTCAGTTAGGTAGAACACATTGTTCGCATGCAATGACCATAATTGATCCTTCTTAAAAGTTGAAGTCTTACTCCATAGCTTCAAGAGAATAAGAGAAACATAACTTGAAATTTTGGTTTTTTTTTTTTTTCAACTTCGATTGAAAATTTTTATAGCTTTTTTTTTTTTTATCTTTGTCATTCTAATTAATAGAGAGTAGAAATAGAGGGTTTCTATAGATTCTTATCTCATAGTCTTACTCATATTAATAGGAATATAAATAAGAAAATAATAAAGAATATATACATATTGAAATATTATTCTATTATATAATAATTAGAATAGTAGAATGAATAAATATATAGATTATATATATATATATATATATATATATATATATATATATATATATATATATATATATATATATATATATATATTAAATGGAGGAATTGTCATAATCAAAGTCATATGCAAATTTTTATATTCAGATTAGTCAAGTATAAATCATTATATTCTAGCAAGTCAAATACATATTTTTAGATATAGATTGTCAGGTACATAGTATTATATTTAGATACATCATATACATATTTTTTATATATATTGCCAACCTAATAGGTATACCTACTTTAAATGGGTAGTATTGGGTCAAACCCTCCTATAGAGCTTGTCATCCTCGACATGAAAAATCACATCAAAAGGACCATTGAACTGAATGGGGTCGACCGTGCAAATCTCCATCCTCCTACAAACACTTGTGATTTTCTTAAAAAAAATTTTAATATGTTTGACGGACTTTCAATTCAAATTTCAATGTGTTATTGTGTCACAAGTTTAGAAATAAATTTATGTAGTCAAATGTGGAGTTAAGGATATGCAAAAAAAAATGTCAATGGAAATCATGCATATTATATTTAAATCATGCAAGTCAAAATATGAATCAAGAGCTCATAATATTATTGAAGGTTAAACATATATCATAAAAGTAATAACATGAGTGATGCTAGACAAGGACCATATATAATCATTTGAAGATGCATGATCATGCAACATAAATCTAAGATCAAGTAAATGCATAATAATATCCTAATTGATACAAAATAATCTTGCATCTACCTCAAATATAACATGCTCTCTAATGTTGAACATTTAAGACAAAACAAATAACAAGAATGATGCTAATCAAGAAGCATATATAATTATTTGAATGTGCACAATCATGTAGCATGAGTCTAAGATCAAGTGAGGGCATAGTCATAACTATATATTAGGATTCAAGAAGCTCTTAATTTCTATAAAATGACCATGCCACCATCCTCAAACATGAAATATCCTCGAAATTCAATTCACCCGACTCTAATTTCATTTAATACTTTCTGCGCCACAAATCGTAATTAACTACTAATAATTTAAAACACCAATAAATAGCAAATTATTCAATACCATATTTTTATTATATAAATTTTAAAACTTTAGAAATTCAATTTAAAATTTGTAAAATTAGTAAAACCATTTCACGGGATAGGACCTTGATTCATGATATCTCCAATGAATTTTTATCAATTAAGTCAAATAGGCCCATAACTTCAAATTTGATTGTAAATTAGGGAAGATTTCTTTTCAATCCAAATTCACCGGTATTGATTTTGAAAAATTATAATTAACATTCTTTTCAAGTACAAGAACTATGTTATGCCTAATTATAAATAGATTTCACAGTTAATTGAACAAAGTCTCGATTTCCTTAATTTAGAACTTATATGCCCTAAACTCTAACTAAGTTTGAATCTTTAATCCATATTTAGTTAAGTCCTAGGCATATCAATTTTTTATTCATGGTTAGCTTTTATAATATTAACAAAATCAATATATAATATCAACACATTATAGTTAAATTTATACGCTAGATCTAATTTTGATGGAACAAGATGGAGGAAGAGGTAAACTTGTGATAAAGAAGTTCTTAGTTTGGAGTCGATCTTCTAATTGAAGATCCAATTAGGAATAAGAGAATTGGTGGAGGACAAAGAAGAAATAAATGAGAGGATTTAATTCCCATAGGCATAGGCGGTCATGTGATCTTGCCTAACTTTACTATGCTCCTACATCTCTACCACAATCTCTCACCCGCACCTATCGAGTAGGGGTCTAGCAACAAGCCAAACCATTTTAAACCAGTTCAGTCAAAGCAGACCAAAAAATTTTTTTTTTAAGTTATTACAATAATCACCTATTTATGTTGGTAAACTTGGATTCAACACTAATTGATGCACAACAGTTTTCACAGTAAATGACTTGAGTGATATAAAACTACTTACTATCCAATGGTAGCATGTTTCTATAACTTAATTTTCGTAGCTTCCTGTCACATTTATTCTTCTAATTTTCTTCTTACTTATTATAGAAGAGCGTGCATTCCTTTTTTGTTTCTTTTCCTTTTTCTTCTTGTAGGACAAGATGATACTAGATGATGGTGAAGACTGAAAAGGTGATTAGCTTGATGTTTTCTTATGTGTTTTCCAAACTTGTAGTAGTTCCATCAATAACTTTGGTAACAAAATTTCTTTTTATAACTTTTATGAGATATATACTACCAGAGAATATCATTGTGAGGTATTAGCTTTGTTAAGGCGATGCTTAAGGCATCTGAGTGCATTTGTGAATATCATTCATAATAAAATTATGTTGGTATCTTCCATACAATATTTATGCTTCTATTTTTCACATTGAAGACAATGTGCACAGGCACTATGCCATAAAGATTCAGTCAATGAACTCAAATGATTAAATGACCAAATTGATCCCTAGACTTTTTAGATATGTCTATTTATTTTCAAATATTTACCATGTGTTTAATTTAGTCGCTTGACTCATCAGATATGAACAGTTTAATCATATCATCCATTTTGTTATTTCTTTGGACAGAACTTGGTGGCGGAAAGCTTTCCATGAGAGCATTATAGATTTTTAAAGATCAATTCTATTAATTTGAACTAATATTAAATAATGAGATTAATTTTAAAAAGTTCAAAATTTATCCTATAGAAAAGCTTGTCTCCAATAATTTTCATTCAAAGAAATAGCAAAGTTGACGGTAGTACCAAATTGGTTCACATTTGAGGAGTTGAGAGACTGAACTCAAATTAATAGTTAAGGGAAAAGCAAGTCTTGTCAATCATAGGCAAGTAATTTCAGTATTTAGATGGTGCCTCCCCCTTGCCAGAATTTCTATGGCGCTGTGAAACACTAGCATTTCAATTAATGTCGCATTATTATGGCTTGCTAAGCTAAAACCCATAGTGGATAGCATTCTTGTAAATGCAAGTGATGAACTGATAACAGTTTTACATCAGTAGAAGATCAATGTCCTTACATGCATTAAAAAAGTTTAGATGTGATGCCGTATTTACTGTTTCCTGCTAAGCTATGTAATAAGCTGCGTGAAAATAGACAAAATAAGGTTTAAATAACATAGGATGATAGCGCTTGCAGTTGAGAGTTTAGTCTTTCATGTAAATATACGTGGTCAAATTGGCTTATTAGTTGTTGTAACCTCCATGAAGTCCTAATGTCTTTTAATAGATTTGAATATTTCCTATTTAATATTTGTAAGCTATGTTGCACCAATACGGATACGGCGATACGGATATGACACGATACGGATACGGGACACGCCAATTCTTAAAAATACAGGATATGGATACGGCGTGGATACGACATTATAATATATAAATAATACATAAAAATTAAGAAAGTAATCAAAATGTAATATTTAAAATGACAAAAAATTTGAAATAAAAGTAAGCATTAAATATTTAAATGTCTAGTACAACAACAAAAACAAGAAGATAAATTATCCAGCACATGAAATTTCAACTATTTAATAGAATGAATGATAGGGTTAGCTTTTTCAGTGGTTTGTCTTTGAGTTTCTATATCATCTTCAATAAATATCATAGCTTCTAATTCAAGCTCATCAAGTGAAACATTAGCAATTTCTAATATTTCCATATCCTCAAGAGATTCAAATCCATCTCCAGCAACATCCCACATCATGTTGTCTCTTTCTATATAAGTTGGAGTTTTCCTTGAGAGAAGCCGAATGTTTGTATGCACATAAACTAAATCTTCAGTCTGTTGTGTAGTAATTTTATTTCTCTTCATTGATTGGATGAACGAGTATGTACTCTAATTTCTTTCACAACAAGATGAGGATGAAACTTGACCAAGCAATTTTATGGCGATTGTTTGAAGTCAGGCGCTGAAGCTTCATGTATAATCCACCACATTTTTGGATCAATTCTCCACCTATCACGCAATGAATCTTGGTCACCAAAGTCCTTTAACTAACCAAAAAATTTAGCAAGCTCAATATTGACACTTCTTCTCTTCTTCTCATTTGGAAAATAACGTTTCAAACATGTCTTCCTCATATTTGAAATTTCTAAATATTTCTGTGGAGAAACTCTTTGAGGATCCTCTTGAAGTCATTCTTTAGTTAAATATCTTCAAAAAATATTAAAATGAAATAATGAAACAATCTTGAAAATACTAAACAACAATTTGTGAATTAATAATGAAAATATTGAAATTTACCTGGGATTTAGTGAGCGAGCCAAGCAATGTAAATGTGTATTACTTTTGCTCCACCTATCTTCTAGAATAGCATAAATAACATCCCAATCATGAAGTGCCTTCCTCTTATGTCTATATATAATTTATTTTACTTTGGCAAGCATTGAATCCCACATCTCATAAATGAGATGTAAACAAGACTTATCCGTATCAGCTAATCTCAACATCTCATAAATTAGATCTGTGAAATTTATGATGTATTCAATCTCATCCCACTATAAATCTTCTAAAAATTTCTCCTTTATATATCTAGCCTTACCAACATTATCTTCCCTATAACAAGACCATTTGTCACTGATCACCGTAGCTTGAAGAGCATTTTTTATTTTTTTGAATCTTTTCAACATCACTATAACCGAGGCAAACCAAGTTTTAGCAACTGCAAGCATATTCAAATTAGAGAAGTCATTGAACATAGAGAGTCTCATGGAGTGATTCATAATAAAATTCCTAATTACAACTGCATCTCCAGCAATCACTGTTATCCAATGACATTCATTGTAGGTGATTTCGTTTGCCTCGGTATTCTTAGCTGTACAAATGTTCTTCAAGGCAAGATTAAGCGTATACACAACACATGGTGTCCAGAAAATATGAGGATAGACTTGCTCTACAAGTAGACCTGCAGCTCTACAAACAGGTGCATTATCAGTAATGACCTGGATGATGTTTGAAGACCCCACCATCATGATAACTTCTTTGATTAAATTAGAAATGAAGAACTTATCCTTGTACTGTCCTTCATAGTTTACAGCTTTGATAAACATATGATAGCTCTCTGTTACAGTCATGAAGTTGATAAGTGGTCTTCTTTGTGAATCTGTCCACCAATCACAAACCAAAGTAACTCATTTTTCCTTCCAAACTCCTCTAGTAGGCTCGAGCAACTTCTCAATATTATCCCTCTATCTTTGCAACAACTTTGTTTTAATGACATTATATCCAAGTGACACGTATCCTGTAAGATTATTTTTGCATGCATAGGTAAAGACATTCTTGTAATGTGGATTCCTTGTTAGGTTAAAAGGAAGTCCAGCTGAGTAAAACATTCTAGCTATTTCTCAATCTAGTTGTTCTCTCATTTGTAAATTAAATGCTTTCTCCAAAGCACTATCTACAACATATTTTCTTCTTTTTGGTTCAAATCTCTCCATCCGAAAAGGTCCTTTATTAACAGTATTGTCATCACTTATAATCGAAGAAGAAGATGAAGGATATGAAACATGAGTGTTTGTAAGTGGAATATATTTTGGAAGCTCTTTTTTACTCTTTTGCTCAGCTTCACTAATTTTTCTTTGCAATTCAGCCATTTGTGATGAGCTTATATTCGGGCATACTTTATTTCCATGATCACTAATTTTTAATAAATGAGCTTTCACTCTATAATATGATCATTTGTATGTGGCTTTACACAAATTGCATTTGAATGTAATATTACCACCCCCTTCTGACGTTTTACCTATTTTTGTCATATAATCCCACAGAGGTTTGTTATCTTCAATATTGGTCTCTGATGGACCATCAGTAGACCCAATTCCTACACCACTAGAGCTCATTATCCTACAAATGATCGACACAAAATAATCCACATGAATTTGAAACATAACATTTTTTAATTAAAAGTGTAGATATGTTGCGCCTATGCCGGGGGTCCAAGGGGGCACTGCCCCCTGGCGACCTGCCCGGTCAGGTCGCAGGGTCAAGGGGCAGTGCCCCTACAGGGGTTTTCGAGGCCCCCAGAATAAAATTTAATTATAAGAGTTGCTTTAAAGTTTTCTCTACCATCTCGGTACTACTTGGTACCATTCGGTACCCCTCTATACCGAGAAGTATCGAGCAGTACCGAGTTCCGGTACCGAGCAGTACCGAGTACCGAGCACTGAGCGGTACCGAGCAGTACTGAGCGGTACCGAGCAGTATTGAGCGGTACCGAGTTCTGGTACCGAGCCTATGATTAAGAAAACAAAGAACAAAGAAAACGAACCTTCAATGCTCACGTTGCCTTCACTGTTCGTGTTGTTGAGTCGCTCCGTCGACGAAGGATTATGTCGGCTTTAATGCTCGCGTCGTCAAACCTCTTTGTCGACGAAGGATGATCCTGTTCGCTTCTATGCTCGCGTCGTCGAGCCGATCCTTCGACTATAACGAAGAAGACGAAGACCTATGCGGAAACGAAAAACCTAGCTCGCCAAAATGTTTAAGCCGCATAAATGAATAGGGATATCGAGCGGATAGCCGAAATGAATAGGGCAAATTGCGGCTTTTTTTTTAATAGGATACGCGGATACGCGTGTCCGATCAAATTTAAATAATATTTTAATTGG
This sequence comes from Dendrobium huoshanense, assembly GCA_016618105.1. NCBI lineage: Eukaryota > Viridiplantae > Streptophyta > Magnoliopsida > Asparagales > Orchidaceae > Dendrobium > Dendrobium huoshanense. The sequence continues at coordinate 38,139,697 of CM028344.1, forward strand.
ACACGGCAAAGCCGTATCCGCACGTATCCGTGCCGTATTGGAGGCGTATCCGTATCCGACACGTTTCCGATACAACATATCTCATAAATAGACGTATCCGTGCAACATAGCTTGTAAGTGACAGGCTACAGTTCAACCTAGTTGTGATGAAAAATGACCAAAGGTTGACCAAGTCTAAATCAAGTTTAGATTTGTTACTTTAAATTTAAGGACATTAAATTAGAAGCTAAATGTTGTGAAGGAAACCCAAATATATGATAAAAAGTTATGAGCTGTTGTATTGTACTGAAGTTAACAACATAATGAAATAAGTATGATAAATGATCTAGAGTTGAAAGAAGAAATTGTTGAAGTGATTCATGTTAGTGATGTGATGATAACCTTTTAAGTTTATTATTGATGGGTACATTATTCTTATGATTATGGCTTATTCTCCTCAAGGAGATTTAGAGGGAAGTTTTAAAATTCGATGTTGGAGAAATAAGAATGGATGGAACGCTTCAACACATATTTGTCAAGAAAACTATATTTATTTGTGGTGACAAAAATGAGCATATCCAGTAGGATGAGTTGTAAGAGATTTTATTATGGGTATGGATTAGGAAAGTAGGATGAGCTATAATAAATTTTCATTATGGGTATGGTATGGGAGATGGAAATATGATTGCAGAAGCTATAAATACTAAGCTATAGCAGATAATTTTGTGATTGATAATATAATTAAGCAATGAGATAAACATTATGTTACTCTCATATGTGAAGGCTGAAGCTACTGAATTAGAAATAGATTTTCAGGAAAGGCTGGATTTTTTTTGCTTGGAGAAAGTTTGAGCACACATGGAGTAATAGTTATGGATGTTTACAAGTATAGAGAAATTAATCAAAAAATAATTTTCTTAGGATTAAATGGATGAACTTAAAGTCTGAAGGTTTGAATATGCCAAAGCTAATTGGAACTTTAGCATTGAACCAAATAATCATTATAGCTATAATAGGATTAAATGTATGATCGAATGACTGGATGTAGTTAAAAAATTATCATAAAAATTCTCGAATAGCCTAGAAATATATTATATATTAAGGAGATTCAATGGTTGAGCTAGATGTATAAGAAGTTTTTAGACATGAATGTTCCTTTAAAAGTGAAAAATAGATACTATTATGGCATGTAATAATTTTGCTGAAACCCGCAAAGGGGTAGTAATAAAACCAAAGCTACATTTTTTTCGATAATAATAGGATAGGTGGTAGGGAAAAAGGAGTCATAGAGACTTCACGCAAGTTAGATATATTAATTGTGAAGATTAGACGTAGAGGACCTTAATTAAAGTGAGACATCAAGCATATATGAGAATGCTATTTCAAGAAGTTATTATATAGTTTTAATGAAGAAAACTTTTCAACAGTGCCAAATGAATATAAATATGAATTGTTTTATCAAATAGATAAAGTTGAACCAGTTTTGAAGATGTACAAACATAAAGCTTTTGGTTCATATAAAATGCCAATTGAGATTTAGGAAATTAAGAGCGATTTGCCAATGTTCTGCCTTCCATTTGTAGAGCACCAACAACAATTTTGTTAGCTTTTCCCCTTAAAAAATTAATTAGATTAATTACCTTTTTTTTCTTTTTTAATGGATTCTCTCCTATAAATATCTCTCTTCTATCCCTTAGAATAAGAAAAACAAACAATATTCTTCTTTCATATTTTTCAACAGAACTTCAGCATTTTTTTTTTTATTTGCACTATGTTCATTTCCTTGCTAGTGAAGCTCCTTTCTTGAACAATATTTCACTAGTTCTTGGAATAGCTTGTCTCAGATTCCTACTGCTCGTTCAGTCTATACTTAGTTGGAACGACTTGCATGGCCTACCTTAGCCTTTTCGAATATATGGAAGTTGTATGCACTACGAAGCCATCTGCAAAGGTTAATCGTGGATTTTATGGAAAAATATTTGAAACACTAACCATTATGCTTATAATTCTTATAGAAAACTTTAGACTTCCAAGTTACTTTTGATACTCAAGAAGTTGCCTAGATGTATTAGCAGGATTCTCGAGTCCTTTGTCCTTTCACTGACTTATTATGTGAGAAACATACGGATTATTTTCCAATATTCTGTATAGAAAAAAATGGAATGATTATCTGGATAAAGATATATTTTGCTTAGTCATGTAAATGGGATTAATTATTCTATGCAGACGCGAACGCCGTTTGGAGACCAATCAGAATGCGCCACGTCAGTAGTACCGAGACGTGGCGCATTCTAGTTGATCTTCAGACGGCATTCTGCATCCGGTCTCCACATTGAATATTTTCTCTGTAAATGGAGCCCTAGACCGGGACTTGAGAACCTAGTTTTGATTTTGTTTGGTCCCATCTATTAGGGTTCAAAAGAACTTGAAATGCTCATCAAACAGTTCCTTGATCACTACAATTGTGTTTGTTAGTTGTTTGTCTTTGCTAATTTCTTTAAAACTTTTACAGGATTTTGCAGTGATGATGTGTAATATGCTGGCCGGAGTGCCATGCTTTGTTTACTGCTTTGGGGAAAATGTCAGCCATGATTCAATCATAGCTGCTGAGGTTTTTTTAATGTGTTTCAAATTTTTTTGGAGATGAAAATTTTACTGATTCTCATTTTCGATGTAGATGGTGCTTAGAATCATTTATTAAGCAGGTGTTTTGGTGCCACTGCTTCAACCAAATTGAACATCTCTAATGGAGTTTAGATGCATTGATCATTTGCTTGATTTCTATTAACTACTTGAACACAGATGTTGTGACATTTATTTCAACAAACCAAAAATTATTTGATTATTAAAAAAAAAAACAGTTTCACTTTGAATTCAATGGATAATTTGATTTATTTCCTGTGTAAACCTGCTTCCCTTGAGCTGGAAGTAGGTGTTCGAGACCATTGGAAGCAATATTTCATCTTGTTAGCGTATACTTTAGTAAATGATTAATGTAGTGGACTCCACATAGTGAGATAAAGATTTAATGTTATTGTTAGTGTATACTGCAATTTCTTAAAGGATTCATGTCATTATTGTTTGACAAGTTTTACGCTGGTTGTCAACTACCTAACGCAACCCTCCACTTTTCTCATCCAGGACTTGGGACCTGGCAACGGCAGTGTTATATGGAGAAATATAGAGAATATGCGATGCAAAGACATTAGCTTTTAGTGATTTATATAATAAATTAGATACTAAAGAGGGAGAAAGATATATGTATAAATTAGCCAAACAAAGAGAGAGGAGTAGTAAGGATTTAGTTCAAGTGAAGTGTATTAAGGATGAAGATCAAAAAATATTTTTCTTAGAAGATGATATTCAACAAAGATGGATGAGATATTTTGCTAACCTTTTAATGAAGATTGTGAAAATAAGATTGACTATAGTGACCTTAGCACCCTAAATGAAAATAAAGATTTATGTTTTTATCGGCGTATTAGTAAAACTAAAATTAGAGAGGCTTTAAAGAAAATGAAGGGTGGAAAAGCTGTTGGACCTGATGATATTCCAATAGAGGTGTGGAAATGCTTAGGAGATGAAGGAATTTCATGGCTTACTAAACTTTTTAATACTATTTTGAAGACTAAAAAGATGCCAGATGAGTGGAGAATGAGTGTGTTAATTCCTATTTTTAAGAATAAAGGTGATGCACAAGATTGTGCGAATTATAGAAGTATTAAGTTAATGTGTCATACTTTAAAACTATGGGAGCGAGTTTTGGAGCATAGGTTGCAGCGTGATACTAATGTTTCTCAAAATCAATTTGGATTCATGCCGGGTAGGTCGACTATGGAAGTCATACATTTATTAAGAGGTTTGATGGAGAAATATAGAGAAAATAAGGATGATCCACATATGATATTTATTGATTTAGAAAAAGCATATGATAAAGTTCCAAGAGAAGTGCTATGGAGAGTTCTTGAAAAGAAAGGAGTCAATAATGCTTATATTCAAATCATTAAAGATATGTATGCAGGAGCTATTAGTTGTGTTCAAACACAAGGTGGACGGACCAAGTATTTCCCTATTTCGGTTGGGTTACATCAAGGATCAGCCTTAAGCCCATATCTTTTTGCTTTAGTCATGGATGTTCTCACTAGACATTTGTAAGAGGATGTACCTTGGTGTATGCTTTTTGCTGATAATATTCTTCTTGTTGATAAGACTAGAGAGGGAGTTGAAGGTAAACTTGAATTATGGAGGTCAACCTTAGAGTCTAAAGGTTTTCGCTTGAGTAGATCTAAAACAGAATATATGGAGTGTAATTTTAGTAGTAATAGACCTAGTGAGGGGATTGTGACTTTGGGCAATCAAGTCATTAATAAGAGTACACGTTTTAGATATCTTGAATCTATTATTCAGAGTGATGGTGAAATAGACGGGGATATTATCAGCAGAATTCAAGTTGGATGGTTGAAGTGGAGGAATGCATCAGGCTTGTTATGTGATAGAAATGTACCCATCAAACTTAAGGGAAAATTCTATAAGATGGTAGTGAGGCCTACAATGCTTTATGGTGCCGAATGTTGGCCATTAAAAGAGAAGCATAATACTAAGTTAAGTGTGGCAGAGCTGAGGATGCTCAGGTGGATGAGTGGCTTTACCCTTAGAGATAAGATACGAAATGAGCATATACGTGAAAAGGTTGGAGTAGCTCCAGTAGAAGATAAGATTAGAGAGAGTCGCCTTAGATGGTTTGGTCACATAAAACGGCGGCCTTCTGATGACCCGGTTAGGAGAGTAGAGGTATTAGATTTGACTTATGTTAGGAAAGGTAGGGGTAGACCTAAAAAGACTTGGCTAGAAAATATTAGGAATGACCTTTTTTTATTAGATTTAAACGAGAATTTGACTTTTAATAGGACACAATGGAGAAAAAGGATTCATGTAGCCGACCCCACGTAGTGGGATAAAGGCTTGATGTTGTTGTTGTTGTTGTTAGTGTATACTGCAATAGTATTTCCAGTTGCTGAAATGAGTATTCAAAGAAGCTCTCAGATCGGGGAGTCAAAACAAATTGACGGTCAAGTTTAGGTTTGATTCAAAATTGACCCGATTTTAATTCATTCAATTTGAATCCGTTCTGTTTAATAAATAAATCAAAAATATCAACCCGAATTTGACCCACTAATAACTCAAATTAGACCCATCAAGTCATCTGATTTAATTGATTTAATTTTTTTAATAGCTTGTTAACTATAAAATTTAACATATTTGATAAAAAATAAGATTATACCTTAAAGTGATATATATTAAATCGGTCATTTCGAGTCAAAAACAAATTTGCAGGTAAGCTTGAATCTAAACCATTTATTAGGAGCCGGAAATTTTCAAAAACTAAAAATAACTCTTTTTTTATGCTTTTTTTAAAATTGATCTCATTGCTCCAAAATCAATGGCACGCACCTTGTATATTGAATTAAAATTGATCTATGTTTCAAAATTAAATAGCGCAATATCATGTCTAGCATACGTAATGTTAAGTATTTTATAATTTTATTGACAATAATAACAATAGATCACAAGTGAAATGTGACTCGATCTTGCGATCTAGAAAAATATGAAAAACGTGGTAAAATATGGATGGAAAAAAAAATGTCAAGCTTCGTTTGGAATAATTTTTTTTTTCTATTTTTTTAAATAATTTTTTAATATAAAAATTTGTTGAATAGCCTTCTAAGTTATATTAAAAGAGAAATGTCAGTAGTTAACCCTAAACTGAACCTTTAAAATAAGTCAAAAACTTACTCCAATCAAACCTAAGGCAACCTAAAAGCTAAGTTTCGTGTTTAGATGCAATCAAATGCCATCCTTGTTTTTTTTTGTTTTTTTTTTTTCCTGTTTCGGTAGGCATGAATCATAGGCCTAGCTCTAAGTCAAAATTGAAACGAATGGCAAGGTACCTTTTACACCTAAATATGAGGCCCAATTCTATCCTACAAAAGTTATTCAGTCTCAGGGTTTATCCATAAATATAATTACTAACAGTGCCATTATGTAGCATCTTACCAATCTACTCTATCATAAATATTGTATCTTATTAAGAGTTAAATTTCATTTAAATTTAATAAAAAAAATCACCTTTAATATTTTCTAACCAAATCTTTTTAGATCTACCTCTACCTTTCTTAACATAAGTAGAATCTAATACATCTACCCTCCTAATTAAATCATTGAAAAGCCGACATCTTATGCAACCAAATAACTAACCTTATCAGCCACTGGATCTACTCTAACCTTTTCATGTATACATAACCATTTCGCATTCTCTCTCAAAATGTAAGGCCACTCATCCAACTCAACTTTTATGCTTCTCTTTTAGCGGCCAATTGCACCACAAAACCAAAAAAGTCAAAGCCCTGCACTCCTTAGACAATGGCCACGCCTAAAAATCTAACAAAAAATTTATTTATCCAAACCAAACTGACTTCCTATATACCATACATATTATTCTGTGCGGAGTCCGGAGGGCATTCGGAATCCAATAAAAATGTATCACATCACTCCAAAAATGTACCACTCGATACATTGCACTTAACCGGACGGAAAATCTGTCCGGTGTCCACACAGAATAATAACTCCCATTTTTTTAGAAGTAATTCAACCAGCATAAAGCATCATACACAGTACTGCAAATAAAATATATATTTACGCACAAGATCCAAAATCCATAGTAAGCATAAAGCTGCCCCTAATGCACCATAAAATAAAACTTTTTTTTAAGAAGTTCAACACAGAAGAAACCAACACCAGGATTTTTGACAAAAGACACTTAAGATTTTGTGAAGACAACTAATGATTAGGGAAGCAGATTTAAACAAAGCAAGAAAGGTTCTATACGAAGATATTTCTGATTTGATTTTCACTCTTCAGCCACATTGACCAACTCATACTCCACTAAAGAAAGGTTGTTACCATCCTTGACTGAAAAGCTCCCAGGCTCAGTTACCTCAACACGCCCCCACTTGTCTACAGCCAGCCTCATCGACCCCTTGAACATATCTATCTTAGCATTGCGGAGGGTCACTGTGGCACCAACCTTCATCATATCAACTGACACAAAAACAGAGTAACCAATGTAAGCCAACAAAATATTTCATTATAAAATCATATTATTTTTTTGATGTAACAGCTTATTGCACTTTTTTAGCAAGATTTAGGCTTCGTTTGGGTGCTTCTTAAAGCTTTCTAGTACATAAATTTTAATTTTTTTTACTAAAAAATTGCTTTAAGAATCAATAAAAAAGCCGTCACAAAGGAAGCCTTACTCATCCCAATTTTGCTACAAAAACGAAGACAATAGCAGTTATCCTAAAAAAACAATAGACAAGCAACTTGCTAAAGCATACAAAAGTAACGTTTTACTTTAAAAAAAAAGTAATTTAACATATTTTTATACTAAAAAGCTTCTTTAGAAAGCTGTTCCAAATGAAACCTTAGTGTGCTTTTTAATTGTTTTGTTTTTGTGTTTTTAAAAACAAATCGAGTTGTTTATAATATGCCAAAAAACTTGCTCACACTAATAACAAGCAATACTACAAGATAATATCCAAAAACAACATAAAGGGTATTCCTTCGGTACAAAATCAGTCAAAACCAAGATGTTTCCATATACATAGAAAGGAGTAATAATGTGTATGTGTTCTATCATTTCATATATAGGTGAGATAGCAAAGTTGGCTGTTTCAGCATTTGTGCATGCAAAAATACCAAGCTAGCTCGCTGAATACCAATTCCTTAACAAAACAATACATAAACTACATAAAACTTAGAGAAGTTTACTCAATAAATTTGCGGATGACTTCCAAAATTTCCATGTGTAGGCATTAAAGCTCAAACTTTTCACCCAAGTTCACAAAATAAGAGAAGAGTGTATAGAGGAAGCAATGGAAATGGACAATTCTCTTACAAAATGTGTATTTTCTACAACTATAAAGAAAACAATTCCTTTTGTTGCATGTCAGAGGGCGGTCTTGCTATTGGTAGTGTTCGGAGGGAGAATTTATAGGTTTAGTGTTACCCAGATAAATAGATTACGCCTCATAAGAAGCTCAAACATTTATGGGTGGAAAAACCTGAAGGAAGAAATAAGGTCTAACCTAATTTAAATAATTTTGTTAGGTATGTTCAAAAATGTAATGGATCATCCTTCTATGATGCCGGCAAACAAAACTATAACACATGAACAGTTTGTGTGCGTTTGCGTGCAGGGTGTTGAAGGCAGTGGAAAATATTAACACATTCCAGCTAACATGTAAAATATAGAGGACATTTGACCCCTCAAATGGCATGGAGAATTTTTTAATTATGTTTAGAGGTAATATTTAGAGAAAACCAAAAATCTGAACCGAATCTATCTTATTTGGTTAGTTTAGATTTAGGTTCTTGAAATATTGATTCATTTATTAGTAATAAATTGAACTTTTATTCGATTGTGGTTATTGGTTCAATTTTTTTTTTTTTTTTGAAACTAACAGCCGATATACACCAATATTTTTAAATTTTAAATCAATCGAATTTGTGAAATGATTCTTTGATTTGAACTAAACAAGAGATAGAAAGATAAACATGTCCAATGTTTATATACTTAATTGAAATGATTCTCTTATTTAATGAAAAAAAATTATTATCAGTTAAAAATTTGATTTCTTAAAATCGAACCGGATAAACCTAAACTACATTTCAGTTCGTTTTGGTTCATTTTAACAAATTTTTTTGTCGGTTTGGTTTTCTCAATTTCAAATCCATAACTATATGTTTTACGAATTCATCAACCAATCCGTCCAATCAAACTAAATGCATGCCTCTAATTAAGTTTTGGAACTTTACCTTAGGCTTATTTGGACTCGAATTAAGCCATTAGTATTAATTTTTGGTACAACTCACCTAACTGCATTGTCTTGAGTATAAATTTCGTGAAAATGGTATTCATATGATCGTGAAGTTTATTCTAAAAGTTTGACCTAAACACTTTGGTACTTTCAAATCGAAAATTTGCATCAAATTTTGGACTAGATCAAAACAAAAATTAGTAACCAGTCATTTGCACCATATTTTTTTAAGTCAAAATTATAAGTCCAAAAATTCTCTAAATATTGAAATTTTTTAAATGTAATACCAAATTTTGGAAATTTTCAAGACATGACCTCTCCAAGGACATAAACATAAAACCTTCTTAGACCAACGAACGAAATAATTACCCCTTGATCATAATTTCACCCTTCAAAAAAATTGACACGTCATTCAAAACAAAATTTGTTGAAAAGTTTATTTATTTTTTCCAAAATAACTCAAAATTGCCTTCAGAAGCTCTATTAGGACTCAAATAAGCCAAAATTAAATCTAGAACATCAAAAAATACCTTTGGGGTTTTGAAATGCTCTAAAAGGCCTACATAAGGAAAAAATTGGGTCTAGAGATGTGAGTGGATGGATACGAGAGGCTGCACGTTGATAAGCTTTCAATTTTGTACTTCAAATTTGAGTGAACAAGCCCTTCTGTATTTTTTATTATTTTTTATTATTATTAGGGGGGGGGGGGGGGGGGGGGCATATTCAAATTATGGTGGCATATTAATAAACATGGTTGGGTTTATTTTGGGATATACAAAAGTTGGTTGATACATATCCAAAATGGACATCGAAGTATTAAAAAACGCCCTTAGAACCCCCTTTCACAATACCACAAATTGCTTGGTCTTAAGGCTTTTACATTGAGAGGAAGAAGGCACTGCTCAAGTTAAGGCGAGAGTCATTAGTCTCAAACCATCAACTCTAACTAAAGATCTATTGTGATCATATGATCCCCATTATGATGACATATTATAGTTTCATGAACAAATAACATTCTATCATGGAGAACTTTCAACAAACTAATTTGGTTTCCAAGAGCAACTTTCCTATTTTCACTTTTGGGCTTGAGCAAAGAAGAAACAAAATCAACACGGAGAAGGGAGGTTTCATTAAAGAGGATAAGAATATCTGAATAACATTTACTTGTTGGGACATAACAAATATGGACTTTATTATTCCCAAAGAAAATTAAGAAACCTCTTTACTCAACTCACAAGGCATATAATCAAAATTGCATAAAAAAGTGGGTTTTAGGGCTCTTTGATTTTACACGAGCAATAAAAAACATGCCCACGACAATGGAGGTCACAATATGAACATCATTATGACCATCATTTTGTGAGTCTACACTATGAAGGAGATCGAGAATCTTAAAAAATAGTTAAAGCATCAAGCGAGAGGCATTAATCAATGGCTGGCAACAATGGATAGGCAACATATGATGTCAGCATTAGTTGCCTGAAAATGTCGACACCATTTATTTAACGACGGCCAGGCAATGAACAATACCAACTTCGGTTGATAACGAACAATCCTAGAAGTAGGTGCTTACAGCTGATCGATGCAGTTGTCTTTCTGGCTATAGGGAAGATCAGGTAGCCCAAAAAGGCGTAAGTCAGCACAGGTGAAATCCCAAAAAAGGTCGTTAAGATTCAAAACGACGACTGAAGCTGGGGAATTCTCTAAGCTTGAAAATTATTTCCCCCAAAAAGATTCTTCCCGAATGTATAAAAGCATGGCCTATTTATAGATTTCTAAAGGGAACATCTTAATGTTTTGATGGTCTTGAAATTGACTAGGTCTTGGACTTATTTGATTAATCCAGTTTAATCGTTTCAACTATAATTATGCAAAATTTAGAGTGGATTTGACCCCTTCCTTAACTGGCATAAACAAAATTTCAATTATACTTTCCAACGCTTGTCTTGAATTAGGTTATTATTGATGTTGTTGGTTACATCTCACATAACATCACTATTTTGAGTCAAAGTTATCTACAAATGAGTTTAAATAACCTTGGAGTCTATTATGAAGGTTTATGATCCACATGTTTGGGTACTTCGAGATAAGAAATTTGCAACAAAATTCATGCTTGATCATATAAATATTTTGATTTCTCATTTGCACCCCATTTTTGCACAAAAAAAATTTGCGAGTCCAAGAATAATTCTGATCTTGGAAATTTTGCTATATAAAATCACAAATTTGAGAAAATTTCAAGGTGTGATAACTCATTGAACGCCAACTTGGACCTCCCCCTTAAGATAGTGAATCAAGTAATTTCCCCTTAATCACAACCTTTAATAAAGTCTGAACATCATTCAAGATGAAAATTGCTAAAATAATATATTTTAATTTCTTCAAACTAGCTCAAAACTACCTCTAGATTCTCTATTGAAACTCCTAATAGCCAAAATTGAGTATTAATCTGAAAATGCTGAAAAAGGCTTGGTTAGGAAAAAAGTAAGGGCCCGAACGCATGCTAGTAGGCTCGAGACACAACTAGTCAACTAGTCATAGTGGCCCACTAGCGGACCCATGATCACACGTTACAAGTTCAAGTGAACAAGCTTATCATGTCTTCTCCATCTAGTAAGAAGAAGCATAAAAGCAGAGAACTTTCTATACTAATCAATCAAATTAAACATTTGGTTAATGCATGCCAAAGCAGGAGTGATGGACATCTTTCAGATGTAAATAAGATAGGCCCACCAACGATCATGATTGTTATGACTGAATTTAGAAGCATCCAAGATCTATCTATATATACTTATTCAGTTAAGCTTATGGAAGATCCAAATACAAGAGGTTTTCAATTTCATATAGTTAAATCAGAGGGTGTAGCACCTACGACTAGGGGTGTAAAGGAGTTGAGGCGCAAGCCTCATAGAAAAAACTCGAAGCGTAAGCCTCGATGCATTTTTCACTGGAATTGCGTTGAGGCGGGCCTTAAGGTGTCAGATGAGTGGAGAATGAGTGTGTAGATTCTTATTTTTAAGAATAAAGGTGATGCACAATATTGAATTATAGAGGAATTAAGTTAATGTTTCATACTTTAAAACTATGAGTGAGAGTTATGGAGCATAAATTCGTGACATTAATGTTTCTCAAAATCAATTTGGATTCATGCCAGCTAGGTCTACTATGGAAGCTATACATTTATTGAGAGATTTGATGTAGAAGTATAGAGAGAATAAGGAAGATCTATAATGATTTTTATTGATTTAGAGAAAGCATATGATAAAGATTCAAGAGAAGTGCTATGGAGAGTTCTACAAAAGAAAGGGGTTAATAATGCTTATATTCAAGTCATTAAGAAAATGTATGCAGGAGCTGTTACTTGTGTTCAAACACAAGGTTGTTTGACCAAGTATTTCCCTATTTCAGTTGGACATCAAGGATCAGCCTTAAGCCCATATCATTTTGCTTTAGTCATGGGTGTTCTACTGTTCTCACTAGACATTTGCAAGAGGTTGTCCCTGGCGTGTGCTTTTTGTTGATAATATTCTTCTTGTTGATAAGAATATAGAGAGAGTTGAAGATAAACTTGAATTATGGAGGTCAACCTTAAAGCCTAAAGGTTTCAGTTTGAGTAGATCTAAAACTAAATATATGGAGTGTAATTTCAGTAATAATAGATCTAGTGGGGGGATTGTAACTTTGGACGATCAAGTCATTAATAAAAGTACACGTTTTAAATATCTTAGGTCTATTGTCAAGAGAGATGGTGAAATAGATGGGGATATTATTAATTGAATTCAAGTTGGATGGTTGAAGTGGAGGAATGCATTGGGCTTGTTGTGTGATAGAAAAGTCCCTCACAAACTAGAGAAAATTCTATAAGATGATAGTGAGACCTTCAAAGCTTTATGGTACAGAATGTTGGCCATTGAAAGAAAAGCATAATATTAAGTTCAATGTTGCAGAGATGAGGATGCTCAGGTGGATGAGTGGCTTTACTCTTAGAGATGGGATACGAAATAAGCATATACGTGAAAGGTTGGAGTAGCTCCAATGGAAGATAAGATTAAAGAGAGTCTCCTTAGATGGTTTGGTCACATAAAATGGCAGTCTTTTGATGACCCGGTTAGGAAAGTATATGTATTAGATTTGACTTATGTTAATAAAGGTAGAGGTAGACCTAAAAAAACTTGGTTAGAAAATAATAGAAATGATATTTCTTTATTAGATTTCGATGATAATTTGACTCTTAACAGGACACAATGAAGAAAAAGGATTAATGTAGCCGACCCCATAGTGGGATAAACACTTGTTGTTGTTGTTGTTGTTGTTCCAAAGAATCGACCATCATAAATGATGAAAATTATAATAAAGAAGAATTACATGGGCTAGAAAGCAATATAATTTGAACGAAAGAAACTACCTGAAATGATCTCATAATATAAAGACCTTTAAAAAAGGAAAGGGAAAATCAATCATTTGTTAATCCTCCTCTTAATCTAAAAAATCAAAAGTTTACACTTGGGATAAAGCAAATGACATGGTCATGCCACAATTTATGGAATACCATTATGTCTGAAATTAGTGGGTCATATATGTTCCAAGAAACCACAAAAGGCTTAAGAAGTTATCAAAAAGACTTGCTCAAAACCTAAAAATGCCACTCTCAGCTCTAAAATCAAGATGAAGCTCACAACAATCAAGCAAATGTAACCTCTTTATCATTAAATACTACAACTCCATGAAAGTCTATTGGCTAGAACTAGAATACTACAAAGATATCAAGATGAAATGCACTGATGATGCTTTATAATTTGTAGAAAAAAGTGTTTGAGTTTCTTGTGGAACTCAATAATGAATTTAACCACCCACATTATATATCTCAATTCTTCGTCCACTATAACACCTTCAATCTCCATTCTTCGTCCACTATAAAACCTTCAACACCTCCCTGTGTCCCTCATAATTCCACATTATATATCTCCTTTTCCATTCCTTTCTTTCCATTTTCAATTAGAGATCGCCTCTCTTCCTTCTATATTAATGATTCAATTGCATTTTCTAGCTTGGCCTTGTTTGTTTAGCTGTTCAAACTAACATTTTCAATTCAAGAGAACGATGATAAGAATTAAAAAACACCATGGCACATATTGAATAAGAACCATTGGTAGGTGTTCCAAGACATTGTTTTAGAGTTGTTTTACCTAAACATGCCAGTAGATCTTTGAATGCTTGCTCGGTAAAAATATGAAACATATTTACGAAAATCACTATCCCGATATTTATCATATGTATTGACCTAATAATATTCATATTAATAAGCATACATACAGGTAATTCCTTTCCTACTGATATGCTAAAAAAAAAACCCTAAGTTTCAATCTCTAAGTTTGGATCATTTTTTAACCAATTATGGGCAGACAAAAGAAACAGTGCAGACATATTCTCATTCCATTCTATTTCCATCCGGTGTTTAAACACAGCTCAAGTGGAAAGCAGTGACGACGTCCTTCTCATTGATGCACCCACATGTCAGTTCTTCGTTAGTGTGCCACATGTATTTGTATGACCTCTTATAACCTTGATATGAGCCAACAAATGGAGCATTATGAAATGTAAATATATACAACAAGGCAACCTATTTGTTTGATTTGTAAGCTGTCATATGTTTGTCTCTAATCAGGATTCGTTGGAAGCTTCAGGCTTGGGAAAATAATATGAATGGAACCCCCTGCATCGAATACACCAAGGCCTTGGCGTCTTCCAATCGGACATCTCAAAATAACCCAGTTGAGAAAATAATTGAATGCATAGTGCCATAGGAGCCCAAAAAACATTCTAATTGCCACTTTAATTCATCTACAATCTCTTCTCACCGGACAAAGAACAAATTAAAAGGAACCCAACCAAATCCAGCCGACACCAAAGAAACCATAAATTAACCTAAACCAGGCCCCCAGACAAATCAAAGAGAAGCAGATATGGAGAGAGATAGAGAGAGAGAGAGAGAGAGAGAGAGAGAGAGAGAGAGAGGCGGAAGAAAAACGAACCCTGGTCGTTGCGAGCGGTGAAAATGATGGTCCCGGTCTCATCTCCGACGATGCATTCGGAAATCTTCGATTGTCGGGGCTGGGTAGATGCCGCCCGACTCTTCTGTAACACGGTCTTCGATTCAAGAACCTTCACCGAAAGAGTGTGTCCGTTCGTCCCTGGCTTCAACTGATCTACCTTCACGAACACCGGCTTCCTCATTGCAGGTCTCACCATCTGTCCCTGCTCCTCCACCATCTGTCCCTCCTCCCTCATCATCTGTCCCTGCGGTCCCTGCGGTCCCTGCTCCCTCATCATCTGTCCCTGCTCCCTAACCATCTGTCCCTGCTCCCCCTCCGCCGCCGTCGACATTTCTGCCCGAATCAGAGAAAACCCTAAACCTAACCTCTACAGGATCGGACGCCCGAAATAAATACCGGAAGTAGAGCCCGTAAAATACTTCTCTATCCGATTTTTTTGTTCTGTTAGCGAATCGAGTGCTGGCGAAGACCGGAAGAGGCGATAAACGAGGAGAGTGATGTAAAATGTCCCGCGAAAGAGTTTAAGTGGAGCCGAATTGGATTTAATTTGATTATACAAAAAATTGTCAAATATGTGGTAAAGAGGGATCTTTTGTATTTGACATGCTCGGGCGGGCTACAGATTTGGGTCTATGGCTTCTACTTGAAAAGATTAACATGACGGGTCTTATGACTTTCTTAGAGCATCTCTAATGGAACGGCAAATAATTGTTTGTCGTTTTTCTGTCGTTCCAATCGAGCGGTAATTCTTATGTCATTTGATCGCGGATGAATAATGTGACGTCAATATTGACGTTGCACTGTTTATCTGCGTCATTTTTTTGTCTCTATCGAACTTGCTGATGAAACGCACGAAAGAAAAGAAAGACTGTTACGAGGCAAAATGGAGTTCGATTGAAGATAAATCACAGCATGTTTTAGTTTCACGGCATTTTGGAGTGTGATACGTCCTAAAAAATTGCTTTGATTGAGCACGAATCTCGAGGCATATTCGAGTTGGAAACTTTCAAAATTAAATTTGGGATCATATGGATTCCAATTTCAGTAAACTTATGGTCAAATTGAACATCTCAAAGGTACGAACAAAACAACACCAAAATTGGTCCAACCCAAGCCCAAATGGGTCCGAATCGGGGGCCCGGACTACATTTGGAAGGATTAAAGCATTATTTTGATGATGAAATGATATCAAAATATGGCATACTTATAGTCAAATCGAGCGTCTTGGCGAGATGAATCTAATGAGCTCAAGATCTTTGAATTTCGACACTGTTAAGGCACTTAAACAATTGAAAAACTCTCTACGATCGGGGGAATCAATACGAGCCATCCGATGGAGCACTCTAAACCTGCCCCGGATCTTCTCTAGATTTACGGGGTGTGCCACTCATGAAAATCTATAAATAGACCCCCACTCTTTGCATGAGGGGACCTAGGCTGAAGATTAGGGTGAGCTCTGAAGCTTCAAGAGCTCTAGCACCACCCCCGGCCGCCAACCGTCGCCGGACTTCAGCTCGACCTTCGTCGGACCACCGCCCGGCCGCCGATCGTCGCCAGACTTTAGGCCGACCTTCGTCAGACCACCGCCTGGCCGCCAACTGCCTTCGTCGGACAACTGCTTGGCCGCCAACCGCCTTTGTCGGACAACTGCCCGGCCGCCGACCGTCGTCGGACTTCAGCCTGACCTTCGTCGGATCACCGCCCGGCTGCAGACCGTCGCTAGACTTTAGCCTGACCTAAGTCGGACCACCTCTAGGCTGCCGACCGCCGCCGGACCAGCGCCCGGTCGCCGATCGTCGCCGGACTTCAGCCCGACCTACGTCGGACCACCGCCCGGTTGTCGATCGCCGCCGGACTTCAGCCCGACCTACGTCGAACCACCGCCTGCTGCCGACCACTGTCGGACCACCGCCCGGCCGCCGACCACTGCCGGACTTCAGCCCGACCTTCGTCGGACCACCGCCTGGCCGCCGACCATCGCCGAACCACCGCCCGGCCGCCGACCGCAGTTAGACTTCAGCCCGGCCATCGCCGGACCACCTCCTGGCTGTCATTCACCGCCAGACCTTCGTCAGATCATTCATTGTCAACTAAACTTCTGCACAAAAGCCGTCAGATTTTCGTCCAACTGTCATCAGTCCTTTGACTAGCTCTTCAAATTACTGTAATATGACCACCTCTAAATCGAGGGATGGGTCAACCCTTGTAATTCACTCAAGTTTAGTGGAATCTTTTCACCTCTAATTCACTCAAGTTTAGAGGGTCAACCCTGATTTTTCCCTCTTCGGGTTTTCCACATAAAAAAGATCGGGTGTTTTGCTTCTCTCTTTCTGCTTGCGTGCTTGATCTTCGTACAACACTAAGTCGCTAATCTATATATTTCTCTAGCACCATGAATACTCTAGGACGTAACAATTTTCTATTGAGAATTCCCAAATTTATTCAGTGTAGAAACGAAATGAAGAGACGCAGATGGATAACAATAACTGGTAAAGAGGCATGAGTAGAAGCAGAGGGATTGATATATTAATTTATATATATATATTTTTTTTTATAAAGCAAAGTTTTTGAGACAAGATAATTTTAATTTGATACAAATTATTCAAATGCAGATTATAAAACGTAACAAGGGTGGCAACTAATTTAAACAGCTTCATGATAATTAATATAGTGTATCTGACACATATTTTAATTGAAAGCTTTTAAAATTAAATTCTTGACCATTCAAAATACAAATTGAACGTCTAAAAAAGATAAGCTCAGCAATATTGGCCTAGCCCTTATTATGACCCAACCCAACATAATCAATATATCATTATATGTCATATTCAACACACCTTAGTATTTGACATGAAAGTAGAAAGAACACTTACAAAAAAAAAATCTAAAAAGACTTTAACATTAGTTTTTATGATGAAATAAATATGGTTAAGTATTAATGTATTAGATTAATGTATATAATTCTTTCATAATGTAGTTTAAATGTTAGTCATATCCTTAATTCTGAATTTAAGATGTTTAAAGGCTCTGTTGTGCATAAGTTTTGATGATGAAATAGATATGGTTAAATATTATTCTGTCATTAGACCTTGAGCAATAAAAACATCACATACCGTATAATATCAGTCATATCAATCTCAATCATAATCTAGTGACATCATATAGGAGTCATCACTCCAATATTTTGTCATATCATTGTCCCCTTATGTCTCTCATCATATTATATATTATGTTCATTTAAAAGAAAATCTATCTACCCACCCTCTTATGTACAGTATCATATCTTATCTCAACCAGCATAAATCAATCCCATTAAGTAGCAAGCCTTTCTTGCATGCACATATTTCATTACAGAACACACACACACAGAATGAGCATATATACAATATATAAAAAATTATATGGTCAAAATTACTAGAAATTCAATATCACATTTTTTACATTTTATGACTAATTTAAAATACAAGTAGAATCATTTTAAATGGTTTAGGCCCCGTGGTTTTTCTTTACCTGGCCTTTTTATGTAAAAATCATGGTGTATCTTTCGATTACAATTCTTCCATCTCGTATGTATGTGTGTACTAGATTTTTAGGCAAAATTAAGATATAAAACTCTCTATCTCTCTACCGCTGAGAATATTCTGGCACACAATAATAGTCTATTTTTTATTCTAAATTTCATAAGTTTTATGTGTTTATACCTTACCTTTGTACAAAAATTCAACTAACATTGATAAAAACTGTGAGATATCATGATTTTTATATGAAAAATTCAATAAAAAAAATTTCACAAGGCTTGGCCCAATTGCATTAATAAACTATATAATGCAATATACAAGAGTCCTCTCTTATTAAAGAATATTGGGTTATATATAATTAAGAATAATTGTCTGATTCTCTTTATAGGAATTATAAAATTTTTATGTTCACCCAAATAGTAAGGTTACATATTAATAGTCAATCAATAATGGTTAAATAACGAAAGTCTGAAGATGATGTCAATGATTGTTGATGGTGATTATCTACAATAATCACTTGAAAATGTAATGGAATTTTTTAGATATCTCATCTCTAGAATCTCCTCTCCTATACAAAATGAAACTCTATTTATAGTAATTTTAAGAGAAATATTTTGATAAATTTAGCCATAATCCAAAACACTCTATCGAATGATTCATATTGATTTCTTTGATCATAAATAACTTATCCAACATTATCAATGACATCATAATTGAATAATTTTAAGCTCATTGGATTTGTCTCGTCAAATCACTCGATTTAATAATAAGTACATAAGATTTGAAGACCATTTTATATTTTAATTATTGTTCAAAAGTCCTTAAATATTCTTTAAATGCTTGATTTGGGTTTATTTAGACTCAGAGCAAATCATTTGTGATGTCGATGATTTAATATCATTGGGATGTTCAATTATTTCAACTATAAGTTTGTTGAAATCGAAGTTCTGACTGTTCTAAATTTAATATAAATGTTCCCTCAAGATTTGTGCTTATCAATTAATTTTTTTGGAGATGTATGATGTCTATTTACATGATACTACTTTCAATAGAACATAACAACCCTTTTGATACATTACTAGAAAATTAGGCAATTAAGCATGAATCATGATGAAATATTTTATGTGAAAACTTTTCCAACATTATAAGTTTGTTGATTGGAGTCCAATAGAGCTCTAATCAAGCATTGAAATGTTGATGAAAACTTCATGATATCATAAACCAAATGATGTTTGAATCTTATATGCATACTACAATCAAAACGAGTGTCTCGTTGAGAGAAATCTAACAAATCAAAGACCACATAATTTTGAGATCATTAAGTCAAAATGGTTGAAATAATGGTATATGATCAATAGAATCAACATGGGCAGTATTTGATAGAGTGTTTAGGGATTTTGGTTAAACTTACAAAATTACGCTCTCAAAAACTATAAATAAACTCACATTCTCCACATAAAGGAAGCTATAACTTCACTTAAAATGAGGGAGAGAGCTTAGTGATTTGAATAAGTCTAGAGCCCTACATAATAATCGAAGCCAATGATCACCACAAACCATTGCCAATGCTCGATTATCATTGTCTAATCGTCTCTGCTCAATCATCGTCACTTAACTATAGTATCTGACCCTCATCACCAAACTATTTTTTTAAGGCCACTACCATCTGACTATAATCACATGACCACCATCGCTCAACTTCAACTTTCTAATCATCATCACTCAACTAAGATCTCTAATTAAACCACTGTTGTCTGACCACTATCTCTCAACCTCTGTCATCTAACTATTATCACACAACTACCAACTCTCAATGATTAACACTAGTTGCCACAATAACATTGATTTACGTCATAGCCTATAAGATTGATGTATATCATCAATGATAATGCCTATTGACTTCTTTGTATGTTATTTCCGACAAATATCAACAGGACATTGCTTATAGGTTGATGTACATCGTCGATACGTACATCAATTCTCACATGGGAGAAGCCTCTTAAAATCAATGAGTAATAACAAGAAATAATAGGAGTTGCAAACAAAAAACCACTAAAATGCTTAGCCTATAACACAAAGAAGAGGTTGAAACACAAGATATCAGATTATGGAGTACAACCAACCAAAATAATATGGACTTAGAAAAAGCATAAATCTAAGCCATGGCAATATTTAAGGCAGATAGAAAGCTCCAAAAGGAAGGAATCCCCAAATTGCTTAGAGCATTAAAGAAGGCCAAGGACTCCAATAGAGAAAATTAAATTTCCATCATTTAGGCTTCGTTTGAGATGACTTTTTTAGTACAAAATTTTTAATTTTTGCACTAGAAAGTAGCTTTAAGAAGCAATAAGAAAGCTGTCCCAAACGAAGCCTTGGTCAACAAAAAATTATTAGTAAAAAGCACCAAATTAATAGAAAATGAAGGAAGGCTGAGGCCGAGGTCGAAGAAGCCCCCTAAATTGCCGAAATTCATACGTATTGAAAAAACATGTAATTTTCTAACATTAATATCCTACTATAAAAAATTTGGCACAATTAAGTGATACTTCCAACTATTATATTCTGACATTTGGCAAGTTTTTACATAAAAATACAACAAAGAGTGGAGTCGCTCGCTTATTAAAATATAAATAAGGGATTTGCTCAGCCACATTATCCAATCACCTCTTTAATAGGAGAGATTATTATGCGCGGAATTCAGATAAGAGAACTGTCCGAATTTTATGAGTGTGCATAATAAAAGTATAATAATAGCACAATGCACATAGTAATTACGCTTTTATTATGCACACTCACATAATTAAGAGGCAGCTCCGATCCAGATTCTACGTGTAATAATCTCTTCCTTAATGAAAGATTTGTTTTTTTCTTTTAATTTTATTCTTAACATTATTCATCCTGTTAATTTAAATTATTATTTTTGTTTCAGTCGTCCCCCCGAACATAGGGGTGTAAACGAGTCGAGTCGAGTCGAGTTTTGGCCCTTATCGAGCTCGGCTCGTTAGATAGAAAGGGAGCTCGAGCTCGAGCTCGAGTCGAGCTCGAGCTCGAGCTCGAGTCGAGCTCGAACTCGAGCTCGTGTCACTGTTAACGAGCTTGAGCCGGCTCGCCAGCCATGGGCGGAAATTTTTAAATTTAGGCGGGATTTTTATACTTTAAGCGGGATTTTTAAAACTTAAACAAATTTTTATAAAAATATGAAATATTTCACTTTTAAATAAAATTTAGGTGATTATTATTATAATTTTTTAATATTTAAATTTAATAAATAAAATAAATTATTTTTAAAAATATTAATATTTAATCGAACCGGCTCGCGAGCTCACGAGTCAAGCCGGCTCGAGCTCGAGCTCGACCGCTCGCGAGTTCATAAACAACTCGAGCTGCACCCCTACCCGAACTCCACGTCGGTACCGTGGCTCGTTGAAACCCATAAAAACTCCACTGTTACCCTTATCCATTTTCTCCTTCTCCTTCCCCCAGACCCAGGCGTTCTCCCTCTGAAATCTTCAGCGGTGGATAGGAAGAAACAGAAGGAAAATTTTTCTTCAGGAACGAGCGGCATAAGGAGGATATAGAATAAGGAGAGTAAAGGGCAATAAGAGAGAGAGCTTTTACTAGATTTGAGGAGGAGAGGATTTCCATTATTTCCGATCCGGAGCTGTAATCTCCAAGCAATCAACGAATGGATTCTGATCCGTGGGTCTCTCGCCTAGCCGCTGCAAAGAGGCATTACTTGCTCCAGCAACAGCAGAACTCCTACTCAGGTCTCCTACCCTTTTTCCCTTGAGGTCCCCTCAACGCCTCCGTCAATCTGATAAGGGCATTTTCTTAGCGATTTTCCCGGCTTGACGAGGTTATTTTAGGTTCCAGATCGGTTTGATGTCGATGAGTACGAATTGGAAGAGGAGATCCGCTCGGATTTTCCTTGCCCCTTCTGTGACGAGGACCACGACATCGCATCATTGTGCTCTCATCTCGAAGATGAGCACCCTTTTGAATCTAAAGCTGCTGTAAGAATCTATATTAGATGCTCTTTTGTCCAAATAAATTCCCTTACATCTTTTAATCGATTAAAGATTAATCTAAATATAAAAAGAAGCTGAAAGCAAAATAAGTTCATTAACTTTATGGTTATAGAGCTAAAGAATTTTACAGGAAATATAATCTTGTGTTCATTTTGATTCATGTGCTAAGTTATGGTCTCTATTGTTCTGTGTTTTGCTTCCATGTTTTTCTTTTTGAAGGTTTGGGAAGCTCCAAATGTATTTAAGTGTTTTTTGATCCATTATATTTTACTGCAATCTTATCAGATCTGTATTAGATCTTCCTACTCTTGTTTTAGAGGAGCTATCTTATTCTGTTGGTGGTAGCACATATTGCATCTGCTTTCCTTTTCCGATTGTTTAGTGTTTGATATGATCAGATCAAATGAGTTTGCCCCCTTTTTATCACCCTAAGTTTATGGAGTCAATATGCAAGTAAAAAAGCCTATCTTTCCTTCTTGTGGAATGAAGATGAGGTTAAATAAGGTTCATGAGAAATGTGCGAATTCTTTCTGATTCTGCAACATGTATAGGTTTTTGTGAAAGCCTATGTAAGACATGAACAATATGTTTTAGGTACTTGAGCGTACGTGCTATTTGTGCAGCTTCTGCACAAATGAAAATGGCTATGCAGAAAAAATAAAGAGGCATGCAGATGTAGGTGGAAGAAACAATTTTAATCGTAGTTTAGCATTTTCACCACACTTAATTGCTGAAGTTTTTTTTTTTTTTTGGCCACCACACTCAATTGAGCTATCGATGACTTTTTTATAACCATATATCTAGATCTTGCAACATAGTCAACCTATGTGCAATTTAATAAAATTTATCTTTAAACCTCCATGATACCCAATTATCACACAAAAATTTTGAGGCACTTCATCTTTTTAATTATCTGGCCATAACCCTAAAAATTATATTCTTAGCATGCCATTTTTATATATGATAAATCTAAGATATTTAAACCTATTTCACCTATGTATCACTTTGTTTTTTAATAATATTAAATGTTAATTGTTAACATCAATTATAAGGCCTCCATTTCAAATTTTTATTTATTTCAATCAATATCACACTAAATAGAATGATATCATTTGCAGAAATTATACACCAAAATACTAATTAGAACTATTCTCCATATAAATATATTAATTTCATATATAAAAATATATTGTATGAAATAAGCTTAATTCATTCTTATTTTTGTGTTTGTACATGCATTCATACTTGCATGCATATACATGGAGGTAATTTTACTAGATTATTAGACACATCTCAACCAAACTATAGAAAATAAAAGTGTTACTTCTAAACAACCATCTTAATTGTGATTTCTCTAGCTTCCATTTTTTGGAAGTGGGATTGTAAGTGCTGTATACTTTCAGATACAAGCAACTACATAGGCCCTTAGTGCGCTTAAGATTCTCCCTTACCCTAGGAAAAATAGTGTTAAAGGTTCATTCTATGCTTTGGAAAGGATTGTGTTGGTTCGTTATCAGCCTGAAAGAAGATTGGAGTTGGATTGATCTTAGCTTACAAACTGAATCTAGTTGACTTCTCTTGGCAATTTGAGTTAGTATGCTTCATTCGGTAAGTGGGGCTAGTAAAAAAATTCTCAAGGACTAGTTTGGTAGTCGATTTAAACTTATGGAGTTGCCAAAATACCATAGATCTGTACATCAATTTTCTAGTTTAACTGGGACATTTCACTTGTTTTCAATTAGTTTATCATCGTCAAGAACTCTTATTAAAACTTTAAATTTGGCCGGATCAAATTTTCCAAAGCTTTTATTTTTTTTTTCCTTAAAAAGACCTAATCCCCGCTCACTTTGATGATCACCAAGGTTTAAAAAAGGAAAATTGAGAATCGAGGCGTTTTGTCTAAGCGAGATGAGGCGTAAGCCTAAAAAAGAGAAAAATAAAGTACTTTAAAAATTATTAATAATTCATAAAAATAATAAAATATTAAGTAAATTATGAACCTAATAACTTGTTTGAAGATAAATATTACTGGAATACAAAATTCAAAATAAATACTTGCTTAAAACTTAATTACGCCCTTATGATCAAAGACCCAAGGCAGTCTCATCGTAACTTTGACAGTCTTCAGAGAATCATCATAATTTATGTCAAAATCATCTTCAAAATCTTCTTCATCTATAATATTTTTTTTCCTTATCTCTTATATCAGTAACATTTTATTAGTTGTATTCTAAAATAAAATAATAAATTATTAACATAAAAAATAATTCAATATATTTAAGATTACCTTTGAATTTTTTTAAGCTTCAACTCCACTTTGTTTCTTTTTTTAATATACTTGGGAAGTAGAAGTTATCCCAATTCAATAGACCTTTCAATGTCCACAGTAATTGCTTCATTGTCCTCATTAACATAAGTTTTCCCTTCAGCTTCAACTTCAAGAACATCAACACTCTGAGGAGTAACCCATTCATCTTCATATTGTAAATTATCAAGTAAAATGTTGTATTAGCATGCTATTTGAGAAATTGCATAAGAATGACTTTATTAGTTTTGATATAAGTTTTCAGCAGATCCTCAATACATTTTTCATTAGAAATGATGGTATGGATAGCGAAACACCGACGAAAAAAGTGACATGCAAAACTAAGAAGCCATAACAGTAAGAAATAAGGATTTGCGATTTTAATTACAGTCCACGGATTATTACCTTTTGTTCAATTCTTTCAAAACTCTACTCAATAAGAAACAAGCCAAGCTAACGCAAAGCTCGAAGATGATGAAGCGCACAATTCCTTCAAAACTCTACTTCAGATGAAGCATGCGAAGCCATCATATTGCTCGAAAGGAAAGAAAGTTTGTCACCTTTGCTGTGATGGGAGATTAAATCGTTCAAAACTTTACTTCACACGAAGCAAGCGAAGCTGAAGCAGAGCTCGAAATAGAAGAAAGTTCGTCACCTTCGCTGCTATAGGAGATCAACTCATTCAGAACTCCACTTCACATGAAGCAAGCGAAGCCAAAGTAGAGCTCGATATGAAGAAAGATCATTATGTTCGTTGTGCGCTCCTTACATATTTGACAGAAGTGTCATTGCCGAAGGAGTTGCAGGGGCCTAAGCTCTACTTCACACGTATCAGCTTAAATTAAAACGACAGTTACACGCTGAAACTCATTATACTCGCATATTCATGCAATTATAAAAATCAAATAAATTGAGCGAGGTGTTGCCTCAAACAACCTCTAGGCGTCTAAAAATATCGTATGGGTGAGGCTTACACCTCGACGCGCCAGAGTTCCCACCTCGAATCAAACGCCTTTTTAATCGATGGTGATCATTTGGGCCAAAACTACCAATGTAGTATTTACCTCTTCCTTTTGGATTTTGCTGCCACTTCATTTCTCCCATATATATATATATATATATATATATATATATATATATATATATATATATATATATATATATATATATATATATATATATATATATATATATATATATATATATATATATATATATATGACAACCTTGATTTCTACGAGAATACATAAGTTTTCCCTTCGCTAAAAAAATGCTTGAGAGTCAAGTTCATTCAAATGCATCAAATGAGCGCCTTGACATGGCCATGACCTCATTTTGTGCTCCTTTTGTCATTTGTTTCGCATATCCATAACTGCTATCTTTTAAAGAGATTAATCAGCATTGCAGCATATGGGTAGCTTTCTGAAAGAGTAATGCTATTCTTAACAAAAAAAAAAAAAATCAAACAAATCAATAGTGAATCTAAACTCAGTCGGTTTGATCTACTGTTTTATTCCATATTGAAAATGCTACGTGTCTTTGGGATTTGTTTGTTATCACGCTGTTTGGGGAATTAGAGCATTTACATTTTCAAAATTACCCTATACTGAACACCTAGCCCTCAAAGTCATTGTTTGGCTACTTTTTATGCTTGAATCCGAAAGATAACCCTACACTGAACACCTAATCACTGCAAGCTTTGGTTAATTTTACTTTGATTTGTTTCATTGATAATGCTTGAAAAGTGGAAATTTTTTCATCACCTGTTAATAGTTAATACCATATCATTGCTTTGGAAATGAATTTAGGTGGTATGTGTTGATGTTGATATCTGAATTTATTGTATCAAAATAAATGTCAATGGAATTAACTTTGAATTGAATGAGATAGGGGATAGTATTGAAAGTATGGGGTATTAAATTGATGCTTTTAGTTTTAATTTAATCAAGACATTGATTGCAACATGAGATCTCAAATAAATCTAGCTATAGCTGAATGACACAGAAAAAATATCCTTTTATTTATCTAGGCTGGAAGCTCACCTGCTATTATAATAAAGAAAATATTATCAACAACTCTGGTGCAACTACAACTATATTCATAAATCTCATTTGCCAAATTCTGCAGTTGAACCTGACCGTTTGATAGCATCAAAATAATCATCGTAGGTTATCCAGAGCCTCTTTATTAATCTGACATGAAAAATCTACTTTGTGAATTTTGTTTTTTAAATCATTGCAGTTGTGGTTAAAATTTCTTTCAAGTTGTAAGAAGTTCCCATGATGCTAGCCATTACCTTTCCTTATTTCAGGTTTGCCCCGTTTGCTCTGTTAAGGTTGCAGGAGAAATGCTGAGTCATATTATGTTGCAACATGGCCAAGAGTTCAAGATATCCTTTCCTGAAATATTTTGCCAGCGATATCTGTAAACAGGATCTAAAATCTTTCTTGCACATTTAGCTTAAACTTACACAATAGTAGTTCAGTATTTATTCTCGACAATAAATTTGGTTGCTTGAAATAATAAATAAAGCATGGATGCTATTTTATCCATAATATGGAAACCTAAAAATGAGCTGGAAAAACTCTAAATTTACTATGATCATGATACAATCTTTTATTCCCATAATTGATTCAGCACAAGCTTATTGAGAAATAGAACTTACATGCATGAGTTGAAAACTATGATGTACATACACGGATACGGCGACACATTTATGATACTACACAAACACGGAACACGTCAATTATTGAAAATATAGGACATGGAAACGGATTGGACATGATATTATAAATTTTTTTAAGTAGTGTATAAAAATTGAATAAGTATAATATCGAAAATAATTTAGAAATAATAAGTCATTTAACTAGAATTTGTGTTTAAAATGATTAATATTACGATGTCGAGAGTCGGGCATTGATGCCGTGTATCAGGCATCGAAAGTGAAGACGACAATGCTGTCGAGAGTTGGCATTGATGTTATGCAATAAGTATTGGGCATCGATGTAGAGAGGGCATTTGTCGTCGATGTTGAAAGGGTGTTGGTCTTTATTTTTAAGATGACGTCGGACAAAGCTGAGCTGTCAAGTTGTGGGTATAAAAATTACTAGTGTTGAAATGATTTGAAATGTCGATGTTATAACAACGTCAGACGTCGATGTTGAGATGACATCAGACATTGTAGTTAAACCAAAGTCACGACCCACCAAAGAGAAATGAAAATGAGAATATTCAATGAATAAAGTATTGAGTGCGCGCGATTGATTTGGTGTTGTTGAAAGGAAATAAAAAATTTAGTTTTTATATTTTAAATAAACTAAAATTTTAAATAAAAGAAATTATATTAAAAAAAATCATAAAAATTTTAAGACATGCATGTACAATTTATATTTAATATATATTTTTTAATCAGACACATTTTCGGCGTGTCCGACACGTGTCAGAGGTATGTCAGACGCGTGTTCTGTCGGATACATGTCTAACACTGCACGCCTCTTTCAGTGCACATAGGCTGAAAAGAAAAACAAGCTAAACAAAGGCAATTTAAAATTTTATTTTGTTATAAGCAAAGAACGAGCGCATCAGAAGTAACTTTCCAACTATTTCAAACATTTTGATTGAATTGTTTGAATAAAAATTGCTGGAAGAACTTTATATCGAATACTAAGTTATGAAATAGACTACAAAAACATTATCAACTCAACCATAAACCTTTAATAGATCGAATGACAAAGCTTAAGGGGATTCATAATTTTCTTTGACTCTGGATCACCTGCAGAGACATCGAAGGTTACGCAGAGTTGCTATTCCTAATGGCCAGGCACTATCACTTCTGGGTAAAGACCTTCGTGAGGCTCACCTGCAGGCGCTTTTGGGTAGTGGGGCTTATCGGTCAAGCAACTCTAGTTCCTCTGCTGCAGCTGCTGATTCATTTCTATCCTCTTTTGCTTTAAATTTTCCTGCATCAGAAGCTGAAGAAATTTCAAAATCTTCTCTATCCCATGTTGATGACTTCATTGGGCAAAAGTCAACTACAAAGGCTGGGAACTCAAGGTAATACTTATTGTCATCTTTGCTGCAGCTAGGTAAACTAGTCATGAATTTGAAACCAATTAACTGAGTAATGGCTTGACAAAAAATTAAGAAGGGAAATAGTGAGAACAAATTTAATGCGTTCAGTTCTATAAATAGATATATATTTCATATAATTTAGCCCTTGTAGACTGGCAGGTTTCCTTTTCAGAATTTCTTTTACCTATGTATGCTTTATCTTAAGCATTAACTCAGCATCTTCATATCTTTTCTATTCTTTGAAAATTTTTACTCTCCAAAAGTAATGTGTACCTTCTAAGCGAAAGGAAACATTGAGTTGGAATCTTTTTTGTAGAGGAAAAATGGACATTTGATGATGCATGCATTTGCTTACTGAGAATCTTAAGGGCGAAATGGTTGTCGCTACTTCTTGTCACTTTCAAGTTTTTATTTCCATTAAATGATTGAACTGCAAGCATGCTATAAACAAAAATTGACTTAGATTGTTTGGGTTGCATGTTGTGAAGTCATTTAAGGAGTTTGAAGATGGGGACACAAACAACACCTAATTGAATGTTTTCTACATACAGCATTTAGCATACCTCAAATTCATAAAATTGAATTTCACTTTTTGTTTATAGCAGTATCGATCTTTCTCTTAGCCAAGAAGAAAGGGAAAAGAAGCAGAGGCAGGCCACAGTCAGGGCAAAATTTGTGCAGGATCTGCTGCTTTCAACTCTATTTGATGATTAATTCGAGTAGAGTTCAGTAAAATTTCATCAAATGGATTGTTTGTGATCTTACAACTGTCTTTAACAGATACAGTGATTATCCATAGTGAAATTGGTGAATTTTCACATCAAAAGGTGTTGATATGAACTCATCTTTCAACAGTGGTAATGCACCTTAGAAAAGTAACTTGAATTAATCTTGAGGTGATTTTGATGAAATCTCTATTTTTTTGCTTCCTTGAAAGAAATATATATTGAAGGTATTGCCTGCTTGAATTCACTGAAGTTGTGGTAATAATGCGTACATTATTTTTAGCATGTAATATGATTTGCTTTAGCTGTTTGAGTTGTTCTTAGAAACATTTTTTTTTTTATTGTCCCTTTATCTGCTAAATAACTAGTAACCTACTGATGAACTTGTTCAATTAATTGTTCGTATCTACAGTATGTTAAAGAATCAACGATACTTTACCTAGTACAAACTTCTTTCTTATAAATAGTTTCCTGTTTAATGCTAGTGTGCTTGTAAGTGTGACAACTCTCATTGTGTCGAGCAGTTCATGGGTGGGTGTAGAATTGTTCGTGGTAGTCCTTCCAACTCATGGCCTCCTTCCTACCTTTCTAACTACTAGTTAACATTTGGCTCCAGATTTGGACACCTTGCAGTTTAATTAACAGATCGAATTTTTGATTTAGTAATAGTTTAACCATATCATTAATCATAATAGATGGCTTATCATAGAGAATAATGAGGCCCTTGTCTTTAAATGAACAAAAAGACCGACTCATACTATAAGTTAGAAATCCAGCCCTAGTAGCAGAACAGTTCCATCAATTTTCATATTCAATGATCAAGGAAGATCAACATTCTTTAATTTTAAATTCACCCTGATTGAAACATATGAGACCGAGGCTTCTATAAAATGCATCTTTCAAGGAATTTTTTTTAAAAAAAGAGATGTATCCACTACATGTGGGAAAGCTATCCAATTGAGCTTAAAAATACTATAATTGCCGAGTTGCAAGTCCTAGATGATAAAAATGAAGAGTTGCGTAAGATAATCAATAGTCGGCATAAAATTTGTCGAGCAATCATGACATGAATCTTTTAATATGATGTATTAATGTTAGGACGTTCCCTTGAAGTGATGCGTTGTCTAGCCTGAAAACACTGACTTAATCATGTTGAGTCATCTTCTATGACTTTTTTGGATGAGTAAGTTATCCCGGAGCCAGGCAGTGATGTGCATTTAGGCTTATTTTGAGTGATACAAATCATGGTCCATATTATGTCTAGATTTTGAGTTTTGACCTCTTCATCTAACCATTGATCGGCAAAATCGAGTTACTCATTAGGTGAATGTATCAATGACCCACAATGCCTCTTTCTTTGTTTGTGCTTGTTAAAATACACTTTTTCTAATCTGTAGAACCTAGCAGTGCCCAAGAGCTAAAGCACATTTGATAAATTGCTAGCAGTAACACAAGCGATAATGTTCATTCCATGATAAAGGTAATAAGAGTTGCTCATAAGTGCCTTCACAACAACATTAAATTACCCAGCCAGTTCTACTCTGGACAACTTGCATCCATCACTAATAGAGAAATGTGGGAAGAAGAAAGCTATTCCTTTTTCTATCGTTCTTTCCTCTTTCTTTTATAAAATTAAATAATTATTTTTAGGATTTTTGAACCATTAAGGTACATCAAAAAATTATATTTTCCTGAAACATTTCATGATTAATGCCCATCTTTTTGAAAGGTCCTTGATTAATAAATGCAATTTTTTGTGCAATAGACAATATAATGGATAAACATCCGAACCAAATGGGCAGAGTAGAAACATTACTGTTTTACAATCTAGTTGAGAAAAATTTAACAAATCATAGGGAGGTAGAAAAATACTAGTGTGATGATTTTTGTAGAGAGAGTTAGAATTGTGAATCAAAAAATTTGACATCTTATACAGCTCTTGCAGCAGTGTATACATACATGTAGGAAATGGTACATTATTTAGTATTAGCAGATAACCTTGGCGGTTCCTAACCAAGTTTCTGAATCTGCACTATTAACCTTTTAACTTTGCTTGTGCTTTCTCTTCTATCCTGTTTTATTGATGTTCTCTTCTTCGCCCAGTCCCCCTTCTTCACGGCTGTCCTTGTTAACATCTTCTGCTGCACATTCCTGAATGTAAGGTGACTTTTCATGATGATAGCGAAGGATAACAACAGTGATGAATGCTGCACAATTAGTTAAACAAGAATCATTAGAATGATATTTTGAACACTCATTTAAGTTCTAGATGCATATAATTGTATGTATGTTATTAATCCAAATGGAAATGGAATAAAAGGAAAATGAATGGAGGGTTCAAAGAAACATCATAAGAATAGTCCATGCAAGGGACTTCAAACTTCTATAGGCCTATAAGGACACCGAGTGAAGCAGTAGCAGTGAATGTTATGTGATAAATCAGTTCCATTACTAGAATGAGAACAAGAAAAATATTTTTTGATGGCAATGTAAGCTGCATATACTGAGGTTTCATTTGGGATAGCTTTCTTACTACTTTTTAAAGTAGCTTTCTAGTACCTAAATAAATTTTTTTGTACTAAAAAATTGCTTTAAGAAGCAGTAAGAAAACCCATCCCAAACAAAACCTAAAGCAATCTAGACTTCAGATTAGGTTGCCTATATTGTAGCATACCAGTTAACTATGAATTATAAATCTATCGATGATCCCACTTCTAGTATTCCATTCACTTTTAATCAGACATAATTGAACTTGAACATCTATTACCAGTAGTCAAATGTCATTTAGAGAACATCATCCAATTTCTGTTGGAGACAGACGCAAATGATTTGCTCAGATATGTAAAGTAAATGTCATTAGCTTTGCATTTTTTTCGCCTATTGGTCATATTGTTTTTTTGACACCTGTTATTGAACATGTTATGATGCTAAAATGAAAAAAACTGAGCACTGAGAAATGCACTTTTTACTACCTATTTATCTAGCAACCATTTACTAGACAAAAGCCCAAAGAATCTGCTATCTGTAGTGAATTTGATTATTAGAACACGCGATAGTGAATGGAACTCGGTTCTGAGAAATTGTTGCAATACCTGCAAAGATTCGCATCTTTACACTGAATATATTCCATAACAGAGCTGCTACTGATATTGCTACCAACTTCTTGCGAGAACATGATCTCCATGACTCTAAAACATAGCTTCTTCCTTCTTCAACTGTTTCATTTTAGAAAACCTCTTAATGACGTGAAGATTAACATACAAAAAAAAAAAAAGAGAACATTCTTTATTACTATCATTTAAATAATTTAGTACATCTAAATGTTTCAATGAGAGCTAATCAGTACCTCTCTGTTGTATCTGCTGGTAATAGCAAGAGTACAATTTAGGCACAGTGAAGCTTGAGAAAAAACCTGCTTGAACAAATTTCGTCAAATTAAATGATTTTGTAAGTGTTTGAAAGTTGAAACTCTCATTCAACTGTACCTATTGCTAGAAGTCTCCAGGGAGTAGTGAGATGACCATATTTGGCCATGAAGAGAAGAACTGGAGCCACCTGCAACCAAAGTGAACACAAGTGATTCCAACAAAATAGGACAAGGAAATAGTAAACTATGTGTCCATTACTTTGAGAGTCATCACTGGTTCTCCGGAGAAAGTTTCTTGGCTTTTTGAAAGAGCAGCATTAACTACTGGCAAAATTATCCGAGCAACTCGAAGAAAATCCTCTTCTGTTAGCAGGACCGGTTTGGCTTTCTTCTTCTCTTGCTTTCTGTAAAATCACACTTATTTTCTGAAGTTTTAGAGTAGAAAGAAAGAGAGAGAGAAACAAGTACCTTTGTCTAATCGAGTCGTTGAGGAATGCCAAGCACAAAATCAGAATTCCTAAATGAGATACTGCTGATACTATGCTGAAAGCCACCAAAAACCAAAGGAGAAGATATTGAAACTATTTTCATGGACGAAAGGCCAGTCATGAAGGAGATATCAGGAATCAATATTTTGATTTCAAGCCATACCTGAACCCAACATCACTTGAGAGGATGGAGGAGAGAAATAAAATCGATCCAAACCCAAACCAAAGACTAGATTTCGCAACATTCTTCCACATCACCAGATCCGAAACTGCCTTGCATATACCTTCCAAGCTACTTTGTTCATCTACAGTAATGCCATCTTGTTCTGAACCTCAAACGAAAAACTAAGTTAGCATAGCACCAACAAGTAGCTTAGGTAAAATCTAGGAAACTAAACATCAAAACCCTGAAATTTATTGAAAGGTCTACGATCGAAGTAAAACAAAATATGCAGAAAACAAGAAAGAAATAACATACTGGTTTTTGGACAGGAAGAAGGAAGACATGGGACCAAGCTCAGCGTTTCCTTTCGAGGAAGCCGAGGTTTGCTCTGCCTACGTTTCTTAATCTTCCCAGAATCATCCTCCACTTGAGTAAGAACCCTATCGTCCCTCACATTCTCCTTCTCCAGTCTCCTCCTAGCCCTTCGGCCATTTCTCGGGGAAATAGGAGCGGGGGGTGCTCGGTTCTTACTTCTGCGGCGAGGAGTGGCTTCTAATGGAGGTAGATCGTGGCTTTCCCCGGCAATGTGGCGGAGTTTGGTTTGAGGGTTAGGGGAAGAGGGGAGGAGGAGGAGCTCGTGGATGGTGAGATTAAGAGGGGAGGGGGAAATTAGGGTTGGGCTGTCAAGTGGATCGTCGAAGGGGTTGGAGAGGTGAGGAATGGGCCTGGATCGGAGACGGGGTTGGGATTTGAGGGTGAGCGGAGTCGTCGGCGGCGAAGAATCCATTGCCGGCGGTGCTGAGAGAGAACTCATTAGGGTTTTGGGGAAGGAGAAAGCCAAAGGCCTCTGTATCTCTCTCTCTCTAGCTCTTTCTTTCTCAAATAGTTTCCTGGAAAGTTGAAGGAGAAAGAAGGTATATAAATGTCTCTCTGTGTCGATTTCTTTTGGGTGTTTTGTACCTAAAAAAACTTTTGCGCAGTTAAAAGAGGAGAAGTGCGAAGGTTCGGTTGAAGAAGGACAGATTATAGCCGTTGGAGATGGGAGTAATGGTTTTATTTGTTTGCAGGTTTTTTTCTGGAGTGGTGGGGTCCTTCTTTTTAAATGGTAAGAGTAACGGGTGTAAATGCCTTAGGAGTTTTTTTTTATTTAAAAAAAAATAGTAGGTTCTTTTGATGAGATTTAACAATTTTAAGACTCATAATATTTAAATGATATATGATAAAATTAATTTTTATAAGGAGCATATTTGGCTAAAGTATTAGGAGTAGGAGCATATAAAAAAAAATTTAAAAGGGAGCATACAAGTGAACAGGAATCGCGTTTTGTAAGAAAACGTAAAGCAGGATTTCGTTTTCTTAAAAAAATATGATGTAGCATCACCTTTTTTACAGAAAAGATGATGTAGCATCACGTTTTCTACAGAAAATATGAAAGAGCTTTTCCGTTTTATGCGTAATCGGACCCCCACAACCGCAAAATTTGGCGAAATTTATGCGAACGTGGCATTACTTTTCTTCAGTGGCGAATCCGACCACGCGATAAATCAGCAAAAATTTGTCACGGGAATGGAAACCCATGATGTCCATTCTTCATCCGTGAAGCACCCAGCCCTTAAGTGGGGCGAAAGGAAAAAAAAAAATTTTAATGCTTTGTTTTGCTTATAAATAGGAGGTGATAGCAAACAGAAAATTTCTCCTACGAAGTTGAGTTTAAGGCAGCGGTTGAATTCGTTAAGGTTAGTATTCATATTTATTTTTAAGATCTTATAATGTTAAAGTAGTGGTATTTTTGGCACTACAGAAATTATTGCAATTTGGTATTATAAATTTTGCTAAATTATTATTGTATTATTCGACATCGGATTTGTATATTGTTGAATTTTTTTTACGAAGATTGTTGAAAAGTTGATGTTGAGAGCAAATAATGTTGAAATATTGTTATGAAAATATTTGACAAAATTGTTGAATCAAGTAATATTGTTAAAATTGAATTTTTTTTTTATATATGTGCTTATTGTGCAATTATTATTTATATTTTAATTTGTGTAATTTTTCCCCTCATGTTTATTTATATAAATAGTGCATTTAAGTTGCGGAAATTCTTGGCATGAAAAAACAATGGTAGACAAATCATTGGAAAAAAAAGATATTTTGTAGACAAATAGAGAGGTAGAGATCGAGAGATTAAGGCTTCGTTTGGGACGGCTTTTTTATTGCTTTTTAAAACGGAGTTTTAGTACAAAAATAAAAAAATTGTATTAAAACTCCGTTTTAGAAAGCAATAAAAAAGCCGTCCCAAACGAAGCCTAAGAGTGAGGATTTGAGTTAGATAGGATTTTTTTTTTTTTGCATAATACGAGGCGATATGTAATTAAGTCAATTAAAATATATTTAAATTAATATAAATTGAATTTATATAGGATAAATGTTTATTAGTGAAATGATGATTTTTTATTATTACAAAAATATAATTATAGTTTTCTAGTTTATTTTGTAAATAAAAAATAAAGTAATATTTAATAGTATTAAATATTAAAGTTATATATTAAACTTAAATATTAAATTTATAAATAATAATCTTATATAATAGTAAGAGAGGATAGAAAGTTTGAGAGGTGGTCAAATATAAACATTAAATATTTGGGAAATTTACATACATACCACTTTATTTTATGCTATTTACATATCTAACACTCAAAACATTAATATTACATGCATATCACTCATATACAACTTTAATATCAAATATACCACTTCTATAATTTATTTTCTACCATTCATACTATTCTATAAACTTTAATATTTCATTTCATGCACCTAAATTTATTCTATGGGTGGTAGTTATGTAATATTAATGTTTTAGGTGTTAGATATGTAAATAGCATAAAATAAAGTGGTATGTATGTAAAAACCCCATATTTTGATGATCACACATAAGATTCATCTAAATTTTAATCTATTATTATGATATTTATATAATTTAAACAAGCCTTATAGTATTTGAAAATTAATTATTATAAGAATATGCTTTTAATTATTTTTATTTAATAGAAATATATGACAAGAAATGAATATAATTGTTTAATACAAAAATATTTTTATTTAGAGATCTTTAGTTGAGCGGGAGGTGGGGCAACCTATGTAGGAGTAAGTGGTGAGGCCATTGGGTTTCTAAACTTAAGATAGAGTCTTTTTTCACTAGCAAAAGGATTTAGGGATAATTTAGAAACTTGAGATTTTAAATTAAATTTAAAAATATTTAAATATGTGAGAGTTTATTTTAAATTTTTTTCAAAAAATAGATAATAATAAATATGGTAATAATTTAAACTATATTAATTAATGAAGCATATATATCTATGTAATATTTTCTCATTTAGAAAAAAAAAAGGAAAACCCTTTAATTATGTATTTAATAATTTCATTAAATATACAAGCATTAAAATTTAAATGAATAATTATAGTAAATAAGTATAAATTATATTTCAAGAGAAAAATATTAATATGGTAATAATTAAAAGAATATTTTTTAAAAGAGTATATTACATTAAAAAATAAATAGAGAATTATATATTTATATGTATTTCTTTTTATGTTGAAGCTAAGGAAATTAAAATATAAAAAATAAAGCACAAAATTGCTATGGATGCCTTCCTAAGTGAGTACACCAAAGAAAGGATTGTAAATGGAATTAGTCGCTTGAGTGAGAGTTTATCTTTTTCGACTGATGATATCCTCGAATCCAAGGTATCATCAAATAAATTATTTAGATGTGTTTTGCATGATTGGGGGGAAGATTATGATTGCATACTGTGGAACGAGTATCAGGTGGTGAAAAAAATTAAGTCATATCGGACTGGCTTTGAACTTCGAAATGTGGGTTGGAAAAATTTACAAGAAAGAATTGGCCACATTGTACCAATAGATTTTCTGAAGGCTCGAATTCTTGAACTTGGTGTTGATAAAGAAGGTACAGTTGAATCGGGGATTGGAATGTCGATGTTTGATTTAGACCATTGCATTCTATATTGTAACTAGTGTGATTATCATGATATAATGTTATTAAAGTATTATAAAATGTTGTTGCAATGTTCTGAAGATGGTAAAATTATTAAAAAAACTTTAACCACTACAACTAATAAAATTATTTAATTTAACAATTGATATATTTAATGAAAATTAATCTTATACAAAATTAATAGATTACTCATATTATATATAGTAACATATTTAAGTATTTAACTTATTTTTATAAATAAATAAAGTATATTAAATATATATTAACTAAACTATATTAAATTTAATTATTATAATTATGATTAATAATTTTATTTCAATTTATATTTAAATTTACGTTAATTATTTTTATTAAAAAAATTTAAATGACATTTGCTTTTCATATATTTACATTATTTATAATTATTTACTTCTTCTTAAAACACATATTTTTACTAATTATATATATATATATATATAATATTAAATGAAATATTATTTTTTTATTTAAATTATTTATAACTATTAACTTTTACTTGTTATACAGATTTTTTAATTCAATGCAATTTAATTTTTTTTAAATTTATATTATCTTTAAATATTGACTTTTATTTATAACACATACTTTTAGTAATTATATTTTTCTATATTAAATAAAATATAGTTTTTATATATTTAAGTTATTGGTAACGGTGAAATTTTTCTTAAAAAAAAAATATATATCTATTTTTTTAATATTACAAGCCTTAAACATTTTATATTTAATATTGCGTTAATTATATTTGAAGAAAACGCAATGTAGCTTGGCATTTTCTGTAAAAACAGAAAGCTCTTTCGCATTTTCTGCAGAAAATATGATGCTACATGACGTTTTCTGTAGAAAACATGATGCTACATCACATTTTCTTAAGAAAACAAAATACTGCTTTACGTTTTCTTACAAAATGAGATTCATGTTCACTTGTATGCTCCCTTTTACTTGCTTTATTTTTTATATTAAAATCATAGTTTCAGTTTGATATTTTTTTTTTTTTGCTATTTTTAGAAAAAAAAAATTGTTAGAGGAAGTTATTTGCTATAACAACTTTAACAAAATTATTTTTTTCGCAACATTTTTATACACTTTTATTTGTAGGCGCCCTAAACGGATCCTTAATCTTTTATTTTGAAAATTTATAAGGTGTGAATGGTGGCGGTTTAATAGTTTTGAAAAAAATAAAATATACTCGTTAGAGATCTTAGGACATCTCCAACCGAAGATCTCATTTTTCACTCCAAAATGTCGTGAAACTAAAAAATGTCGTGATTCATCTTCAATCGAACGTCGTTTTACCCATAACGATCGTTCGCGCGTTTCTTCGGCAAGTTCGGTAGAGATCAAAAAATGACGAAGATGAACAGTGTGACGCCATATTGGCGTCGCACATTTCATCCTCGATCAAATCGCGTTAAAAATGACGGTTGTTGGAGCAAAGCAAGAAGGGCAAACACTTGTTTGATGTTCCATCGTAGTTGCCCTTACATTTAAGCTCTCGTACGTATGTATTCATTATTAACAAGGTATGATGGTTATTGAGTCAAAATTATGATAAACTCCTAAGTACTACCCACTATTATTTTTTTAATTAAGACACCATTATCCTTTTTGCCTTAATGATGCTAATGAGGCTTACCTTGATCCCAATGATGTTGACCCAAGCCCAAGTAACAAATTTAGGCTTTATTTGGGATGACTTTCTAATTGCTTTTTAAAGTAGTTTTTTAATACAAAATTTAAAACTTTTATGCTAAAAAGTTGCTTTAAGAAACAGTAAGAAACTTGTCACACGGCTTTCTTTTTGCTTCTTAAAGCAGCTTTCTAGTACAAAATTAAATATTTTTATACTAAAAAGCTGCTTTAAGAAGCATAAAGAAAACTGTCCCAAACGAAGCCTTAGTTTTCAATCATGCGGGTGCGAACATCATCACTTAAAAAGAAAATTCAATTAAAGTTGATGATAGATAATT
The DNA here is from genome assembly GCA_016618105.1 of Dendrobium huoshanense. Lineage (NCBI taxonomy): Eukaryota > Viridiplantae > Streptophyta > Magnoliopsida > Asparagales > Orchidaceae > Dendrobium > Dendrobium huoshanense. Next base: position 38,179,273 of record CM028344.1, read on the forward strand.
CTTATTGTTTTAAATTTGAAAGTATCAATTTGTGATTGTATCAATAAATAATATGGTATGGCATGAAAAATTAAGGCTTGGATTAATCAGATTATTATTATTATTATTATTTTAAGATTGATTTGATTATTGTTAAGAAAATGTTTCTGTTTGAAATCTTGACTTGATTAATTTTTGGATTAGTTAGAATAGATTCAAAAATTTGAAATTGATCTGATTATCATTCATATTCAAGTTAAATATATAGATTAAGGTTAAGAGCGAGTCGGATTTAGGTTAAACATGTTAGGTTTTGTTTAGGTATCTTTGGCTCGGGTCAATTTTGGGCAAGATGTGAATCTAACACGCTAACCTAAATTGACACGGTTATTCTTAGGGGATGCCAAAGAGACTTTATAATAAGAAAACACACATATTTTTATGAATCAATCAAAACAAGATCTTATTTATAGGCGATGGAAGATTTGAGAAGCCACATTCATATCTATCAGATAAAAGAAAATAATAAAACATGTTTTCTCAACCCATTTTGAGTAATACTATGGTACTCAAAATAGAAAAAAACCCTTGTTAGACTTTAAAATAGATTTCATTTGAGATAACTTTTTTTTTATTTTGCAATCGTAGTTTTTATTTGGTTTTTTGTTTTGTTTTCGCAATTTTCAAAATTTGTTTGCCAAGAAGCAGTTTTTTATAGTAGCTTCTAAAAAAGTTACTTTCTTTCCAACATTTTTATAAAAAACTGCGGTCATCCCAAACTGGGTGTGTAAGTGAGCCGAGCTGGTTCGCGAGCGAGCTCGACCTTGACTTGTTTATGGGCTCGCGAGTTGAGGTTATCGAGCTCATGGGTTAAGCTCGAGCTCAAATTCGAGCTTGTTTATTAAACGAGCTCGAGATCGAGCTTAATTGAGGATCGGGTCGTGAGCTCATGAGCCGACTCGATTCACTATTATGATTTTTAATTACTTGTTATTTTTAAAATACATGCCTAATACCAGCATAATCCCGCTTAATACCAGCGTAATACCATCCTAATCCCGCCTATTTGAGGCGGACAACGCTCGAGCCTCGAGGCTCTTGCATCTGTCGCGTGGCTCGAGGAGGTTACGTTAGTCTCGTGACTTGAGCTCAGACGACGGGATGACGCATAAGCGGAACAGCGAATTCGACTCGAACGACGCGGGATGGTAGGATGACAAGGACGCGGACGCGAAGGCTGGAAGAGTGGCTCGAACTCATTTACTATGGAACAAGTCGAGCTCGACTTGAGCTCGAGCACGCTTTCAGACTGATGAGCTGAGCTCGATTTACACCCCCTATCCCAAATGAATCCTTAGACAACAAAATATTTTTCTGCCCAGTTGCATTCAACTTCTCTGCAAAAAAAGAAGCCTTAAATCTGTTTTTTTCAAAAATAAAAGAGATCCTAAAAAAATTAAATAAGCCTAAAAAATTAAACTTTGAATTTTTAGCGGATAATCACATATTCTCTCTCAATAAAATTAAATTATTAAATAAATTATTTATAATTAACTTTTATATTTAATTTTAATGATAATAAATGAGATTCTTATAATATACATTATAACAATTTTATAATATATATTAAAAAAATTTGTAGTCAAACCAATTCAAATTCATAGTCCAACCAGTTACCAACCCAAATTCGTAGTCCAATAAGGTCCAAATTTAAATTGTAACTAATATAATATTCATGTAACTTTTTTTAGTCCCACATCATAGTGAGTTTTAAAATACTTGTTAACTCTTCATATAGTATGAAGCGCACACTTTTTATAACAAAACACATTATGTGAGATTGCCATGCATATGTTATATATGATGTAATTAATCTCCATATTTAATAAAATATTTCAAAATTTAAAAAAAATTTAATAAATTAAAATGTATTATTTATGATTTAATAAATTTTTATAGAATCATTAAATTCTTCCCAACTCAGACTCGTTCAACAGTTCATTAGTTTTTGATGGTTGAGTCTAGTTTGATGTGAATCCAATTTTTAAGTTGATTTGGACTGAACATTTAACAGTTTCACAATTGAACTGGTCGATTCAGTCCGATTTTTAAAACTATGGATTAAACTTTATTTAAAATACAAAAAGAAATTTATATCTATGGTAAATCAACTAATTAAATTTTAAGTTTTTCTATGCAAAATTACTAAATAAGAAATCCTAAAAATTGTTCCCTTTTTTATTCAAATCTTCTCTTTATTGAGCTCCTTAAACTTATAAAGCCCTAAAATGTTGAGCTTTATGCAAATTCAATAATCTCATATGGCGCCTAAACTTAACATCTATAAGGGGTTTTTTTTATCACATATTTACTTTTAATGATATAGATGTCCATTTGTGGCTGAACATTTCATGTAGACATAGTATAATAACAAGTCAAATACATCAAAACAATACAAAAAGGAATTAAAACAATATGAAAATAAAAAACATTAAATATTATTTTAGAAAACTAATGTCTTCTTACAAAAAGGAATTATAATCCAGAGAGAGAAAGATCTTAAAAAATCCATCTTATAGTTTGCTTTGGTTAGCCATGCTTGATTAAGAATCTATTTGGGATAACTTTTTTGCTGCTTTGCTTTTCAGCAACAATCATAATCTTATTTTGCTACAATTTCTTCACTGTCTTTAAAAATTTTTATGGTGGAAAGCTGTTTTTTACGATCAAAATAGTTAAATTATTTTCCCAACATCAGCTTCAAAACCAATTTTATAAAACATTCCAAACAGACCCTAAGTGACAATTTCTTGGAGAATCAAATGCACATATTCCTTAGTTTTTTTTTTTTCATTTTTTTCTCCCTCCATCTAATTAAGTAGAGTTGGTTTGTGACTCAATCTTAATTTACTTACCTTTGTTAGATGATTGCCAATTAACCATACCTTTGGACTGTTCACCATGGGCTTTAGAAGGTTTTAGTCATCCACAAGTTTAAAATGCTTTTCTTCCCCCATATAATTTGTAATGTTATAGAAGCTTGTCATGACTCATGAATTTTGAGATTATATTTAAGCTCCATGTGGCTAACCCTAAGATTGGAAAATTATTTTGTGCTAAAGCCGAATGTCATTTGAAGACCAAACAGAATGCGTCATATCATCCCTGCACTCCGTACTGCTCAGTACCATGCGTTACTACAGCACGATACCACATATCGGTACTACTAACATGATGCATTATAATTGGTCTCCGGACGACGTTCTGCATCCGGTCTCCGCAGAGAATAATTTCTCCTAAGATTGGCCTAATATTTGCAAGCAAAAGTTAATATTTGCTAATGAGATGGCATTAGCATCAAAGTACATGATTCCCTTCAACATTTTTTCCCAGTAAAAGAAAGTAGAGAAACACCAGCATTCTTTTTACCTTCATTAGATGTTAATATACCAAAAAAGCATCCAAACTTCCAGAATAAATGTACTCGGCAGCATAACTACATAATTTATTAAATAGTCAACATGAACACACATACATAAAGCAAGATACACAAACAAACCACTACTGAAGCATACTGAGAACGTGCAAAACAGAGTACAATCAGACAAAACCAGGCTTTTGCAGCCTAGCAATCAAGTCAATACCCTGCTGAGAAGATCTTATGGGATACAAAGATAAAGGGCAGAGTAATGATATGAGAATCAAAGGAGAATTGTTCTTACTGAAGAAAATTTGCCAAGCTTTTTGCAGAAATGACTTGAAATATCAAAATTCAATCGTACTTTTTGCATTATTAGTTTAGCAAAGGCTACAATGGACATGATGTACTTAACTCTGCTTATAATTTGCTCCGTAGCAATCCTCCATCATCTTCATATGGAACACAGATCCTCTCTGGGCCACTAATCATGTCTTCCCAAAGTAGATCAGACAGTGCAAGGGTTAGCTTCCCTACTTTTCCTATCACACAAAAATAAAAGTTAGCTTCACTACAACTGGTCAATCTGCCTTACCTGATTTTCTAAAGAGATCACTTGCCCTTCATATGCACAGTGCTTATAGAGGGAACATGATTTTTTTTAGGGCATCTCCAACCGAAAATTTCATCTTTTACTCCAAAGTATAGTGACATTAAAAAATGTTGTGATTCATCTCCAATTGAACTCCATTTTGCGTGGTAATTGTCTTTCTCCTCTTTTGCGCATTTCTTCCGCAAATCAGGTAGGGACAGAAAAATAGGGTAGGTGAACAGTGCAACGCCAATATTGGAGTGGCACTGTTCACCCGCAACCAAATAGTGGAAGTTTTGCCGTTCGACTGGAGCTCGCGAGCAATGCCATTCATGCGTTTGGAGTTCAGTTGGAGAAGGCCTTACAATGGCAGATTATTCTACCTGCCACTTAATATTTTTGGCAAAAAAAAAAAAAAAAAAACCTTCTATGCAAGTAGAAAAGAATCAAGATTACCATTTCCAACAGGTTTCCCATCCCATTCAACGATTGGCAATAATGGAAGAGTACTCCCCACAAACATCATTTCAGCTGAATCCTTAGCCTCTTCTAACTTTATATTCCGAATCTCCACACCCTTCAGAAGTCCCTTTTCAATTAGTTTGGGAGCTAATGCCAAAAGCCTCTTAGCAGTACACCCAGTGAGTATATTGTCAAAAGTGGGAAGCAGAAGTTCCTTCTTCTTGCTTATGAATGCAACATTAACATTAGGACCTTCCGCAATGTGGCCCTTCTCATCAACCCAGACTGAGGCAAAGGCATTCTTCTCTTCAGCTTCCATTATCGCTAGAACATTAGGGAGATAATTGACATTCTTCATTGTAGCAAAGAGAGGAGGCTTCATTGGTGTACTGGCTGTAACGACTTTAACACCTTCCTTGCGCTGCAAAAAATTGTCGGCAATAACAACTGCGTAGAAGACAGGTTCTGGGCAACCTGAAGATGAGAGAAGGAAGTCTCCTGGCCCTGCACTTAACCAGTATCTGAGTGAGCCTTTCCTGCACTTTGATGCTGCTGTCATCTGGATCAATATGCTTTTTAAAGTTTCCTTAGGAAATGGAGAAGAAATTTTTGCTTTTGATGCTGATTTTAAGAATCTGTCAAGGTGGGTATCCAGTTCATAAAGGTACCTGAGAAGGTGCTCAAGGAGGATGTGAGAATAACTTATATTGAAAAAAACAAATCATCTTCCATAATAGCTGGGAAAGAGTTTATCCATAAGATCAGTCACTTGAAAATGTGAAGGCCAGCTTAATGGCAATAAATGAATAGTCTTCACATATTTGATAAGATGGATCTTCATTACTAAACTTAGTGAAACACACTTACAACATGTACACAAATGCATCTTCCATTAATATTTTCTTCTTATTCTGAAACTTTCAAATGTCAGATATTTACAGATTTAAAGAAAACCATGCATTAATCATGAAAAAGATTAGTAACATGAAGTCGTTTAATAGTACAACGAAAATCAAATAGGTGATAAACCATCCTGCAAACAAACAGATTTTTTAGAATATTAGTGCCTATACTGGATCAGCCATGTCTATCGGTTAGTAAATACAACTAGATATGAAAAGAACAAATTTATTAAGCTTTATTTCATCATGCAATCATTTTGAGTGCTAAAAAAAAGGATATTTGGGGGTATGAGTGGTGAATTATAGTCACCGAACAATTATAAGCTGTAATAATCTAATATTCCTGAAATTAATTTCAAGGTGCAAAGAAATCATGATATCCATAATGTTATCACCGCTAACATTGTTTTGGTTGTCCAAAACTTCTATTTTGACTAAGCCGTAAGATTTTAAAATAATGAATGATATGAAGCAAATCATCAAAACAGACAAAATAGAGTAGAAAACCATTAAAAATCTTGGATGTGGAAATAGTTTATGAACAGCTACTTGTGATAAAAAATTTATATGGTGGCTGCATTTGCTCTTAAGTACTTTTGAGTTAAAACCTTTAGTTGAAACATGCAAGCACTTCAATAAAAATAGACAAGCATTGTTTTGTGAAGTAAATGAGAGAATTGATTGGTCAAAGCAATCTATTCTTAGAACTTAATAACACAACTTAAGCAACCATGTTACTGCCAGCTTCAAAAATTTCATTTAGAATTATCAATACAAAATAGAACATGAAAGAAGAAGAATGTACTTGAATATACTTAATAACAAAGCTAGAACAAAACTTTTATTATACTTACCCATTCAATATCACGGCTGTATCAAAAACGCCATGTCCTCTGTGCACCATGTGATCATCTATTGGAATAAGCATCATAGCAGGATCAAGAATGATTCCACCAAAGTAGCTCGAGTAAATAGCAGGGTAAGGTTGCTCCTTCAGCGTACTCCATTTCAATTGAAGTTTTTCGATAAGCTAGCAACCATATTATAGAAGAAGAAACTATGAATATATGATGAAACCTGAGAGTTGCAAACTATAGAAACATTTGCTTTTATGAATGATGACATCTATGGATATTGCTCTTTTTTTGCATATAGAATATGAATCCATACAGGCAGGACACCAACAACAACATGAAGCTTAAAACAAACATGTCATAAAACAAAAATCAATCAATTTCTTTAAATAGTTTCGAGAGAGAAAATTCTAATTTACTTGGTTTTTGAACCCGAGAGAGCCTTCTCCTCTAAATTTATGTGAAGATTCTTATGAGCCTTATTTCTGTTTTTCTTCAAGATTATTGTGTAAGCATAACAAGAATAATAGCATTATGCCAGCAAGGTAAGCACAAAAAAAAAAAAAAAAAAATCGAACAGAAGGGGCAGGGCATGTAAGCTTATCAATTTGATCAGGTAATCTATTTGATCCACAGAAAGCATAAAAAAAAAAAAATTTCTCTTGCAGATTCTATAACAAGAAAAAATAAGCACAGCTGAGAATGGCCCAAACTGCGCAGAATCATATTGTTACAACAAAAGGAATCAAAAATATTCCTTTTAAAAAAAATGCATTTATTTAACTTAAACCGACTCGAAAGCAAAAATTAGATCAAGACCAAGCACAAACCCCAGAATCACAACTAAAACAAGCCAGATCAAGAACATAAGCAATATTTGCTCTCCGCTGGAGGACAACGAAGACAAATGCAAGGACAATAGCGATTATAACTCTTGCTTTAGTGATAAACAATCTTTCAACTGCCATTTTAATCTACCTGGGCAGTAGAATAAACGGGGACGCGTACGCCGGCAGACAGACCTGCTTGATAACAAAAAGGAAAGAGGAACGCTTAGCTAATGTTCGACTATTTGCGTCAAAGAAGAAAGAGAAAGAAAAAACGTCATACCTGGCTTTCCGTAAGCAGATTGAGACGAACTGCCGTCCATGGCGGTGGAACTGAGGAGCTCCCGAAGGCCAGAAGGGAGGTAGAGGAGAGCAGACGATGACGACAAGCCAGTATGTTCAGAGATGAAGAGAGAGCAGAATAGCTACTTAACAAAATGGCTGTTTGTCACTTTGTCTCACAAATATGTATATTTTATTTGTTTAATTAGTTTTTATTTAATTCATCTAAATTAATTGAACAAGTATTTCAAGGAAATTAAAAATAAAATAAAAATTTGAATGAGGATTTAATTTTTTAGACCAAATTATTAAAAAATAATAATTTAATAAATCTAAATAAATTGTAATTGAATAAATTTGGAATTAATATCCAACAAATTTATATCAATGAAATAAGATAATAAATAAATTACTAATAAAGTTTCTCTGGCTTAATTTTAAAAAGGAAAATGATTATTAAAAAAATTTAAAAAGGAGCAAAATTGTATATAAAAAAAAAAAACTTTTTCTTAAGAAAATGCTAATCTAATTGACATATCAGAAAAATATCAAATAGATTAGTATGTTTTTAAGAAAATAATTTTATGAATATAAAACTTGGTATATTTTAATAGCAAATAACTTATTCATTTGGTGTGTAGTTACAGAACAATTATTACGTCCTCTGACCTGACGTAGAGCTACGTTCGGCCGTCAATAACCTGTCGCCACGTGCTCTTACTCTAAATCGCGCGGCCCGACGACTTGACCCGGAGCGGAACCCAGAAATGCTATCTTCGCGATTTTCTCGGTATTGCTCAGTATTTGATAGGTATTGCTTTGCAAAAATGAGAAATACCGCTCTGCGAAGACTAATACCATGCAAATACCGAGTTGTATCGAGTTTTTTACAACTCGGTACAACTTGGTATTTGCTCAGGATTTGCTCGATATTGCTAGAGATTTGCTCGGTATTGCTAGGTATTTGCTCGGTATTGTTAGAAAAAACTCAGTACAACTCGGTACAACTCGGCAGAACTCAGTATTTGCTCGGTATTGCTAGGGATTTGCTCGGTATTGCTAGAAAAAACTCAGTACAACTCAGTATTTGCTCCGGATTTGCTCGGTATTGCTAGGGATTTGCTCGGTATTGCTAGGTATTTGCTCGGTATTGCTAGAAAAAACTCGGTACAACTCGGTACAACTCAGTATTTGCTCAGGATTTGCTCGGTATTGCTAGGGATTTGCTCGGTATTGCTAGGTATTTGCTCGGTATTGCTAGAAAAAACTAGGTACAACTCGGTATTTGCTCGGTATTGCTAGGTATTTGAAATAAATCCAAAAGGTGATGAGATGTTGTTCGGCTCGTCAATGATTTAAAAAAACGCACATGCGAGAACCCAAAAAACAGCGGGTCAGGTCGGCGTCTTTTCTTCCTGCTACGTGGCGCTAATATATTGGTGGCCGAACGTAGAGGAATGTACGTTCACCGGACCAAATAAAAGTTCGTAGTTACGGCTGTAAAAAGTTACTCAAGTTCCTATTCTTAAAAAAAAAAATAGCCCAAATTTTGTTATAAATAGATTTTTATTTACATATAAAAATTTTAAAAATATTTTGTTTAATGTTAATAAATTTAGAAATTATATAATAAAATATAAATCATTATATCAATTTAGTATAATAACTAAAATTTACAATTTAATAATAAACTGTAAGAAAATATCTTTTATGTTTATAACTTAGATAAATGTAAAGTAAGAATTTTTTTATTAAAATATATTAATATATTTCCAAATATATATTATCGAAATATATAAATTTAATAATTTAAATTAAATATATAAAAAGTATTATAAGTTCTAATTAAAGATAAAACTTTATATACTATTTTAATAAATTTTGATATAAATCTTATTGGCGAGTCTGGCTAGGAAGATAGGGTAAGGTAAGTGGAGGATGAGTTTAGGTGAGTGAGACCGAGAAGAGCTCTGGAATCAACGACTAACTTTGAATAGTGAAAATAACATAAGGTGTAATAATGATTTGTTAAAAATGTCTTTCAAATCCTTATTTATAGGATTTGTAAGGCTACTGGAGTAGCTACACCTAATGAATAATGCGATAAATATATGATTTGACTACTACAAATACATGACCAAGTCGCTGTAAGCTACCCTTGGATACCCATATCTAAAGGCTTTGAATTCCTTTGGTGAGTGTTATTGACAAATGCATCTCAGGCGAGTGCCTTTGGTGAGTGCTTTAGGCAAGTGATTTGGGCGAGTGCTCTGAGAGACTTTTATCTAATTAATACCTTAGGTGAGTACTTTTAACACATTCTTTTGAGTTGATGATTAGTATGAAAAATGTAATTTGGACGAGGTGCTCTATGAGAGAGGAAGTCACCTTGGTTGGGGCAAATCTTTATTCAGGATTAGTTCTTATAAGGAGATTACCTTCATGGGTTGAGATCATTTGAGGTGGGTTTCTCAAACAATCACTATTATATGGGGTGCACACTTCTTTGAATTAGCTTCATTATGGAAAGTGTTTGCCCTTGTTGAATGCTGCTAAGACTAGTCCCCCTCTGAGCAGTGCATGTCTAGGACGAGTATATCTCTTGGTTGAGCTTCTTTAAGGTGAGCTCAACTAAGCCTTGTGAGTTGAGTGTACCCACTTATTGGGGCGTACTTCTTTAATATATATATATATATATATATATATATATATATATATATATATATTTGTATGATTGGAAAATTTCAAAATAAACGTTTTTAATTACCATGCAATCAACAAAATTTTTAATCATTTACAAAATCTTTTGGGAGACTTAGATGAATAATTACCTAATTACATAAATTAAAAATGACACATTTAATAATATTGATAATAAAATGATATGACACTAAATACAAGTGAATTCGAGTCCAAAGGGATCCAAATTAAGGACCTGAAGCACTTTTGGAAGGTTCAAACCACAATTTGGATTAGGTTTACAAATGTGATATGCTTATAGTTGAATTGAGCGGCTCAACAAGATGAATCCAACGAGCCCAAGATCGTGAAATTGTGATATCACTAAGACATTCAAATGCCCGATAAACAGTCCATGATCAAGGGATTCAACATCAGTCATCCATACAAACCACTCCTAGAATACCCTTGATCTTCTATCTATTTACAAATCATGCCACTATAAGAAATCTATAGAAAGACCCCTCACTTCTCATGAGGTGGCCCCCCAAGAAAGGAATCAAGAGAGAGATCGGAGATCGTTCTTGCTTCTTTGCTCCTCCTCAACCATCGCTCAGACTTCTACCGGACCACCACTTGATGCAAGAGTTCCACCAGACCACCGCCTGACGCCGGACTTCAGTTAAGACCACTGCCCAACACTAGAGTTATGCCAAACCACCACCTAAAGCAAGAGTTCTGTCAGACCACCACCTGACGCCAGACCACCACCTGATGCTGGACTTCCATCAAAACCACTGCCTGATGTCGGACTTCCGTCAGACCACCGCCTAATGCTGGAGTTCCGCCGGTCCATTGACTGACACTGGAGTTCCGGCGGACCACTGCTTGATGCCGGTGTTATGCCAAACCATCACTGGACCACCGACTGAGGCCCAAACTTTTGATGGACCACCGATAGAAGTCAGAGTTTCGCCAAACCAATGAATAATACCCAACTTCCGTCGAACCACCGCCTTACTACTAAGGTCTTTTTTACCCCTATCTCATGCCGACTATAGTCCTTTCAATCTCCATCACCAGATAACGGTCTTTCTAACCCCTATCTCCTGCCAACTACAGCTCTTCCGACCTTCATCACCTACTATGGACCTTCTGACATCAATCACCAAATAGCGCTCTTTTTTACCCCTATCTTCTGCCGACTATGGTCATTCCGACCTCCAGCGCCTACTACGGTCCTTCCAACCTCCCTCGCTAGACAACGATCTTTCTAACCACTGTCTCCCGCTGACTACGATCTTTCCGACCTCACTCGCTAGACAACGGTCTTTCTGACCACTGACTCCCGCCAACTACGATCGGTTCTTCTAACCACTATCACCAGACTATGGTCTTTCTGACCTCGGTCGCCCGCCGACTATGGTTATGCCGACTAAACAAACATTTCAATACTAATTCTTCTAATTCCCTCCATATAATATGATGTACATTTGTTACATCAACCCAAACCCTTTCTCCCAAGGAAGGGCCTCATTTATAATTGACTACAAATAATAATGGATTCATTCAAACTGGGCAAGGCTCCATGGTTTTTCACCCATTTCAGGAATATCTATGTAAAAACTTTGGTGTCTCTTATGAACGGTACACCCTCTCTTTTATCAGCTGGTGTGCTAGATCTTCGTAAAAAACTAAGACATTAAATTTCATATTTCTCTATCGCCGCAAATATTCCAAGATACAACACAATAATAATGTCAAAATATGAAGACTATACTAGAAATTATAAGTGATGTTCTCAACTTAAATTTTTTATCAATATAAATCTTTTTTCTCATTAATTCATTAATATTTAAAAAAAAAATCAAAAATTTCAAATCCAAATCCTAATAAGACAGATTAACTAATTGTCAAAATTTGTAAATTTAAGCTCCAATTAAAAAAAAAAATTGTGACTCAGCCCCTCCACAAATCCTTCAATTATTGGGCGCGCGACAAAAAACCCTAAGCGTACTTTGTCGTGGAAGGTGATGTTCGTTAAGAATGTCTTTTTCTTAGGAAAGAAATAGAGAAGAATGACTAATGCTGCTGCTCATAAATTAGGTAAGTCATCCGATCCCACTATCTATAATTTAAGTAAAAAGAATCCCAATCCTTGCTAAACCCTAAACTATAAGAAGACAATACCTGAATGAAATATATAATATTTATTAAGAGATATGGCTCATTTATGCTTCCTTTGGATGGCTTTTTTATTGATTTTTAAAACAATTTTTTAATTAAAAATGGTTTTTAAAAGGTTTAAAAGTTCGTCCCAAATGAAATCTTAATTTCTGAATTTTCAATTCTCCAATGCTATTTTCCTTGGCTCTATCGCCTTGGCAATTTGTACAGTAAGTGCACCTAAACTCTATTCAGATGAAGCTTATTTATTAGTATTTTTAAGGCCATAGTAAATGGGCCTGTAAACTTTTGGAATGTTTTTTAGTGCCCTAATTACAATTTTAGTTCTATCTAAGGATCAATGAAAAATTAGTATGCCCTTTTTTTTTTGTATTTTCGTATTTTCAGTTTCTTACATTTTTATTTCTAAAGCTATTGGTTCAAATTCGATTTATGATGACTAAGTTATATGACTTTGATCTTTTGTGTGTTGCGTGTTATATTTTGTGTGGTTGGTGTATGCTCAGGTTGCAATTCTCGTACTTATGCATTGTCAAGAATCCTCGACAATTGGCAACTCTTTAATAATTTATTAGACGCGGATTATGTATATAGTTTTGTGTAGATAATATAAGTACATAGTTGTATACTCGCTATGAACAATGTACACATCTATGTATGTACTCCTTGTATTCTTTATTTTTTAGATTGCATACCAGGGGTGTATTCATTTTATTCTCACACATAAAGAAAATAGAAGCAAATAGATGATGTTTATATCATATTTATAGATTTCCAACTAGAAAGATAAGCATATAAGATGTCCTCATACAATTTTAATAATGGCATAAGTTTAACTGCACAATTTCTTTAATTTTGATACCATGTTTATCATTTTGCCTAAGAATTTTGTGTGTGTGTGTTATTTTTTTTTTTATAAAACCCACGGAGGGGCCTACGCGTTAAGTAAATAGGAAAATTATAGGTCCTTAAAGAATCATAAGCTCACTAAAAATACAGACTTTGAAATAAAACCTAAGAGCTAGTGGTTCTATATATTACAATTAAGTAAGAAATAAAAAAGCATATTAGAGCAAATCCAAAGGGCAAAATCAACCAAAAGGGCAGTAACCGACTTCTAGGAAAATCCAATAGGAGGCGCCACAACAAGCAGGAAGAGCCGCCCGCAAATAACAGAAGACAAAAACATGCAAAATCAAAAGGGGGCCACAACCGCAGGACCAACAAAACCCAAGAGCCACCCAAGAACCCTCAGAAAGGAGAAAGTACCGCAAACAATAGAAGAGTAGCAGCCAACACAACAACCCAGTCAAAGCCTAAGAAAGAAACAAGGACAAAACAAAATACCCCCTACAAAATTACAAAAAGCAATCGACCAACCAGCAAAACGAGGCCACCAACCGAAAAACCACATGCGCCACAAGAGAAACCAAACAAGAACCCACTGTTTCTACAAGAAGAGAACAAAGAAGAAGAGGTAGAATAGCAAAAGACAGAGGAAAACATGAAATTTCTTCTTCTTCTTTTTTTTCACCTCCGACGTTTGCCACCACCATGAGAAAAGGATTTTTGAACAATCCAGCTCACATTAAACTATACATCTCTTGAAAAGCATCCTTCGGTTCATCCAATTCATTTCCAGCATCCCTGCAAGGCAAGGAGAAAGACCCATCCAACCAATCTAAATTAACCTCACAATTTTGTATGAACTTAGAAGCCAATTGAGTTTTCAAATCATCAGAAGAAATAAGCGAAATCAGAATATCAAATAAACAACACGTTCCCATTCGGCCCCATAAGTAGCTTATATTTAGGGTGAGAGTTTATCATCCAAATACAAACAAACAAACAAACAAAAAAAAAAATCCTTAATGTGTATTTGTCATTATCTAAATAGGAAAGATTGTTGACTCCATGTATCCAAAATGTATGCTAGATTTTGATGATCACAATGTATTCTAAGAAATCATGATTGCTGGTTTCAAATGAAGTTGCATAGATAAACCTTTAGGACAATTCAAGCACATAGAGATGAGTTTGTTACACTAGGAAAATGTTGTTTATTTATCATTTCTTAGAGCAACTCAAAATAAAAATATTTAAGCAACATATGATTAGCAAGCGAGGTTTAAACTACCCTTTATAACTAAATTAGGATCTAAACTTAGTTATATTATTAAATTATTTGTTTTTTAAGTCAAAGTATTTTTTAAATATTACGCAATACCTTACTTACAATAAACAAAGTAGTTTTTGATAAATAAATGCTTAAGCATAATTAAGAAAATTATAGTTATAAATTGATTAGAGTTTCTAGCCTCCACAAAAAGTTTTAGACATCTATAAAAGTTTGCGGATCTCTACAAAGTATTTGCAGGCCTCCGTAAAGTATTGTGTGTTTCAGAGTGATTTAGAATGTCTCAAACCATGAAAAATAAATTTAGCAAGCCTCTGTTAAGTCTTACAAGTCTTCATAAACTACTTAGCTAATACTCATAAAAGTTTGTGGGCTTTCACAAATATCAAATGTGAAAAATTTAATAACAAATTCTAGCCAATTGGGACCAATTCGACGTTAGATAGTTAAATTAGATAGTTATAGAAATGGAAGAAATCCTATTATTGATTTTAATATTATGTTTTTGATACTTAGGTCCATAATATAAACACCTACTTAAGCCCTAGGTTAAAGATAAATGCTCCCATATAAATCCTAGAGCTCTTATTCAACTTTAGTCACTAAGACTATATTCTCTTACCAACTATTCTTAGTGAAAAGTTATCCAGTAAGCATACAGTCTTTGAATCTCTTCAACTCTCTAGCTCAGAACAACTTTTCTTATAGCATATGACAAAGCATATCATCTTTTAACTATTTGATGTGCCTTCAACTTGTCATAAAGTGATTTTTCTACGAGAATTCAACCAGTAACCCTAAACTCCAATTGATAAGATTGTCAAAAAAAGCTTGTTGTTCATGTTTGATCATATTCTTCTTGATAATTAGCTTGAGTGATTAATTTTTATAAGGCTGCTTATTCAACAAGCCATATATGAATAAGATCTAGTTCGATCATGTTCCACTCAATACTAACTTGATATGTTCATCTAAACATAGAAGTATGAATATATCTCCTATAAATGTGTAGGTATATGTTTGTACATGCATAAATTATATGTATGTTTACATTGAAACTGTAAAGGCTTATGACCATTTTGTCCTACATGATAGTGTGATCGTTTCACCTATCCACCTCGATGGGTACATGTATGTTATATAGTTTGTATATGACTTTCAAATAAATTTTATGTTCATGAATAGTTCATGTATGGCTCGATGAGTTAACAAACAAAACACAAACAAAAAAGAATTGGCTTGTTTAGTTAACGAGTCGACTTAAATAATACTTGAGCTGCTAAAACTTGGCTTGTTTACACCCCAATTTTGTGACCCTTCTATTTATATTGGGAATGCCTACCTCCGTACCAACTGAAAAAAATTGCTGAACTGATAAAACAAGTGATCAAGAGAATAGATATGATAGATAAATTTGCTCATTTTCCTCCATTGTGTTATGCATGAAGCTCATACAATTTTCAGCTACAGACATGAGATGTTTGTTCTCAATTTTATTTTAAGAAATTTCACACTAAGGATACTTATTAGAAAAAAAATATTCAAAGGGAACTCAAATAAGGCTTGTCTGATCACAGTAGCAAATGTATCAGTAAAGAGTAGTCATTAAAGTTGATTTGCTTACAATAAGCGATATCATATGTTAAAGCTCTTAAATGAGCCATTTCTTGGGCAGCCCATTCATCTGCATCTTTAGCTCAGCTTATTAAACCGATTTGATTCTTTACTGAGGTGAACTATGCAAAAGTGCTCTAAAATTAAAGCTTCATTTGGCACAACTTGCTTATTGCTTTTTAAAACAATTTTTTAGTATAAACAATTTTTTATCGAGAAATTTTTATACTAAAAAGCTATTTTAGAAAACATAAAAAAAGCTGTCCCAAATGAAGCTTAAATCAACTGTATGTTGTAAAGGTTCAAAGAGGTAGAAATTTTTTGAAAAACACTTGCAGAAAAGCTTTTTAAATAAAACAAAACCTTTATTAACATCTTTAAATTAAAGCTCTCCCTCATGGTTAAAGAGATGTATTAGACTTCCCAATTAACATGTAAGTCAAACAATCAAAGATGGCCTAATAGGTCATCTGAAACATTCATATATGAATTCAACATACAAAATGATAGAACCAAATTTAGGCTTCGTTTGAAAGTTGCTTTAAGAAGTAGTAAGAAAGTTGTCACAAATGAAACTTTAATTGCAGTGAATACTTTTGTGTAACAACGATGTAAAACTCAGGGTTTATTTGGTGCAACTTTTTCACTATTTTGCTTTTCAAATCATAAATATAATTCTGTTTGGTTAATGCTTTCTCGCTGCTAACCAAAAAGCATCTATGTTGAGATGCTACTTTTTACGACTATATTTGCTAATGTATGATTGTTGTAAGAAATCAATTGTTCGATTTTTTTTTTTAAATATATATTTATAATATTCACGACAGCTTTTAAAAATTTTTATTTTCTCCACATAACTTCACATCCACATTTACAATATTTTGTAGTTGTCCCAAACAAATTCTCAAATTCAAGAATTGTCGTCGTAAATGCAAAATGAATATGTTAGTCAAAGTTTTGCATTTTGATTGAATCAGAAAAAAATAAGATTGGAGTCTGTAATTAAATCTGATGAGTCAATTTGTGTTTTCATTTAAATTTCCCATACTTGTCTACTTACATCTATGTTGGATTTCATGGAGTCTTATTTTTTTTTAGGTATTCCAAATACAATGTTATTTGTCCTGGGATTGGTTCAGGGATCTTCCTTAGTCATGAAGGTATTTGTTTCATGGGAACAAAGCCTTGTTCGGCTATGTTTATGAGGAATTTATCTAGAGGCTATTTTCCAAGAGCCTTGCTTTGTTTAAGAAGATCCTTCTTTCCAGAGCTATTTTCATGAGCATAACACACCAGCTACACTAAGGGATATAGCCTTTAAATCCATGATAGGTACAATCATCTATAAATAAAGTGTTCTGAAGTGTGTTGAATAATTTATAGTATGAATAAAACTTCTATTTTGGATGCGAAGACTCTTCTTCATCTACTTTAGAATTATGACCATGTTGGGAGATGGAAGTAAAACACCTTTACGAAATAAATAAGAAAGTAAAAGCAGCGGAATGTGAAAGGACACTAGGATTTAAAGTGAAAAAATCTGAAATCGGGGGAAAAAAATCATGGAGCCACACCACACTAAGAAATCCACTATAAAAATCGGGAGAAATAAGTACATATTTCTCTTCTCTCTCACTCTCTCCTTTCTTCTCTTCTCTCTTACACTGTTCTTATACTATGAATACAAGAGAAATAAAATAAATAACACCAAATGATGCCACTCTTCAGAAAAAATAAGAAAGAAAACTATCAAGTCCGCCTCGAAGCAATGCGACACTAGATTGGAGGGCTGTGGTGCTCAATCCTCTGTCATCGGTCCTTCAAAAGATAATTCGGCGCTCAAACCTACAGTGCTGCAGCATTACACAGCGCTGCGGTGTCGAATCTACAGCACTGCGGCACTCTGCTCTCTGTCATTTTGCCCAACAAACATTGCAGCATTGATGCGCTCGGGAACACAACGTCGGGGTACTCGGATATCATAGTAGGAAATGATTGTTTGTGTTAGCTATATACTTCCACATAAAATTAGCTAGTTATCTTTTGCATTTGTTGCTTCAGATTTTATTCATCTAAGCTATAAAACCCTATAAAATGAGTATTGCATTCATTAAGTCAAGTATTACACTCAATGTCAGATTTATGTTAAAAATTCCAGGCCCTAAAACATCTTAAATATAGATTAAGGCTTCGTTGGGACAACATTCTCATTGCTTTGCTTTTGATCTACAACCACAATTTATGTTTGGCCATTGCTTTTTAAATGCTTTAAAAAAAAGTATACGAGAAATTTTTTTCTACAACAATTTTAAAAAATTACGTTCTCCACACCAGCTTTACAAAGCAGTAAGAAAACCGTCCCTAACAAAGGCTAAAACATTATAGAAACCTATAAAAAGAAGCATCACATATTCGAAAGCCTAACATTGCAGTCCATTGAATGTTAAATTTATACTAAAAACCTTAGACTCCATAAAGTCATGCATCTAATATATATTTTAAATTCTCTAAACCCTGAACATTATAATATTGAGGAAGAGATTTGAGTTTCATTCTTTCTAAAGATGACATAAAAACCAACATCATGAAACTTTCATATTGATTAATGAGCATACTTAACTTCTCACAACTCATTAAAACTTCAGGATCATTATAGTTTCCTTATCAATCTACATCAAGGCTAGGCAAAGCCATGACACACCAAATGTTTAGAAGAAAGAATCATTATAGAAGTTTCAACATCATTTCTATCTTGACTAGGTTGGTGAATAACCTCATCTTCCATAACTCTTCGTCATCTTGATCATCTATGCCAATGAAAGGATTCCCAGGACAAACATGTACATAGTAAGAGGATGATTGACACTCAAAATATGTGTGAAAAGTGTTCTTAGAAAGTGATTGCCACAAATTTATATTTATTTTCCTAAATAAAACTGGTTTTACCTTCTTTTGGTGTTGGTTAAACATGTTATGCTTATCCAGCTAGTGATGCAGATCTCGCAATGTAGGAGTTTTCAAGACTTTCAAAAAGCAAAGGAGAGTTTGAGGCTTCGTTTGGGACGACTTTTTTGTTGCTTCTTAAAGCAACTTTCTAATATAAAAATTTTATTTTTTCTACTAAAAAGCTGCTTTAAGAAGCAATAAAAAAAATGTCCCAAACGAAACTAGAATGCTTTCTCTAACAGAGTAAAGCATGAACTCTCATGAAAGTAGATTGTGGCACCATTAAGGATTTGCATTAAGCATTGAATTCACAATCATTACTTCAAACAATGGTGATTAGGGCCACAGTAGTATTGAATTCATGGATGAACCACCTATAAAAGATGGGCAACTCATGGAAATTGTAAACATCATGGATAATAGTTAGAATAGGTCATTCCCAAGAAGTCAAATCACTAAAATCAAAGTTAATGTCAAGTCAAGTCGAGTATAGAATATTGGTTGATTAACCTTTCTAAAGAACTAAATAATATAAGTTTAATTACAGTCAATGATATCTTCAATGGACATTTTTGATAAAGAGAACATGCTCTTGCTCTTATTCTTGTTTACATCAAATATAAATTATGATTCAAGGACTATTATTCAAATATGACAGCTTATACTTTGAGAGGGGTCAATCTACAATATAGAATGAATCCCCATAACAAAGTGAGATAATTGTTTGTTCACATATAAAACCAATATGATAATAATCATTGAATCACCAAAATGTAAAGGGTAGTACGAAATGCTTAAAAGGTTGATTGGTAGAAAAAAGAAATTTAGAGAACAGTGGAAATGACATAGTCAACATTTTAGGGATCTATCATCCTAAGTTATCAAGCTTTAAATCACTTAGTCATAAAGTAGTTAACCCAACCATCATGTTAGCACACCATCAACAACTATAAATTACATCATCTAGAGTTAGTGATGTAGCACCAAGATAAATGTTAAGGATAATATCACAAACCAAGGCTTTATATCAAGATTTGAGTCGTTCATCATGTACAACATTCCATGCAAGCCCATGGACATCTCATAATCATTTTAATCATGGAAGAATAATTAAAAATCTTAATTTAAGGCTCTTTGATGGGTAGTTGGGCTATACCAGTCAAGAAGGTAATAAATTGATTGATTTCACAACCTCTCTACTTGCCTTATTTGACTAATCAAATTTTATTGAAATATTGAAATTATATTTTTTTTTCTCTTATTTTTTTCCTTTTTATTTGGAAAAGTAGTCAATCAGTTAAATAGTATTTTACTAGCTCCTAAGAATTTCCAAAGTTGTCTAGGTCGTGAATAAGGCCCTACTTTCTAATTTTTTATTCATTGAATATATATTTTTTCTTGTGTAGATTTGACATGAAAATGTTTGCTCTACTCTTACCTTGGTGCCTAATCCCCTAGAATTTTTATAAGTCCTCAGATATCCTTTCCTAACTTCACTCCTCTTTTTGGATACAATTTTCATCATCTTTATATATCATCGAGCATAGCTTCTCTCAACTCCAAAGCCCATCCAACGTCTTCTAAAATCTCCCAAATATTCCTATGCATTCCTCATAACCTTTCAAGTCTTCAACTCCCCAATAAATCTAAGATACCATAGCCAAAATACTAATATAGAGAGGCGATTGTCTACTATAAGCAACCAAATTAAAAATATCATAACTACTCAACCATTGATCCAAAACCCATAAGAACACCATCATCAATTTCTTGAAATATGAATCTTTGATCTAGAGTTTCTCCTTATTTTAATCCAAGGAAAAATCACATTTTGAAAACCTATAAATTTTAGGTCCAAATCTATCCAAAATTAGAATTCATTTTTTTTACCACAATCCAAATAACTATTCCATCATAACTTAAGGGGATACCAATCAAGCTATGTTCTTCACCAATAAGATCCTACTGATCCTACTTCATAGTGGTATTATGTTCACGAGCTCCAAAGAAGTCAAGATTAAGGAGCTTGAAGGTACAAGTGTCATGTGACAAAAAAAAAATTATGGTAGGATTTGATCTTTCAAGAATGGAAGAATTTAATGTACCTTGAAAATAAGATTCATTTTTCTTCAACAAAGATTATTATTGTTATCCCAAAGCTTTAAATTTTCTTATTTAGTTGTTCATTAAAAAAACATAAAAAATTACAAGTTATTTGACAACTCTATAGAATTTGCTTTTATCCAAGTTATTACTACCACTAAAATGACCCAACCTAATATTTATTTGAACCTAACATAACCTAAAATTTTATTTAGATTTCTTTAATAGAAAAGGTGTGTTCAACAAATAAAAGCCTTTCCTTTGATTGAGATTAAAATAATATTGCTAGAAATTATGGTTATGTGATCATCATTTAAACTTTATATTCTTTATGTATTTATTAATATCTGAAATTAAGGATTGCTTGCTTTGAAAAAACCATCCCCTTTTTTTGCATGCAATAGAATATATTATGCTAAACACATTATTTAAAAGTTACATAGAACTTTGTCAAAAATATCTAAACAGTCTAAAAAGAGCTTGAGAAATAAATGTTCTTACACCCCCTCCCCGAAGCTCTCTTAGTCTCAATTTCATTTTGATTACACACATATTTTTTTTCCTCTCTCTCATATATATATATATATATATATATATATATATATATATATATATATATATATATATATATATATATATATATATGCTGCCCTAAAGCTATCACCTTTGATCAATTTGAAGAGCTTCAAAATAATGAAAGCAACTTCCATTAAATCACAGAAAAAATGAATGATATTGATGAAAAGTTTAAGTGTTTCAAACTCTTCAAGATCAACTACAAAATTTAACTATCAGGCTTTACACTCCACCTAAGTCTGAACCTAGGGATGATCAACTGAGAAAATTCCAATACAACAACATCAACTTAGATAAGACATTGTAGTTCATGATGATCCTTATTCCAAAATAAAAATTAAAGCCCCAACTTTTGTTGGAATACATGATCCCAATAAATTTCCAAATTGAAATGAGGAATTCTTTTATTGTTATAATATGTTTGTTATCTGCACACATAATTTGCCAAGATGAAACTTAAATGGCATGCTAAAATCTACTATATGCAACCAATAACTTCATATAAGGAGATTAAGGATAACAATAGCATCATTAATCTACTAGGATTTTTTAGACTCTTAAAAATATCAAGAATTATTCATAAAATCCATCAAGAATTTTAAATTTATTTTTCATTCATCTAATGCTCTAATTCAAATATGGCAATAATCAAATTTTAGATCAATTTTGGAGAAAAAATTGCTTATGAGATCAAATCTATTATGACGTCAAGATGTATAATAAAAAAATTATATTTTATAGTAAATTTTTTTAGACCAATTATCATCACACATTCGCATGTTCCATCATTCTTAAAAATTAATAACGTTGGAACATCATAGAGACTAAGAGTTCCTTTTATTAAATATTTTCTAAGTAACTCCAAAACTCAACTCTTGGGGTCGGCCTATTATGAACCAACACGATCGTACTTGACTCGACTGTGGGTCTTATCGAGTTGGGTTATAACACCAAACTCCATTATTATTATAGGAGTGTGGATTGGCAGAGTTGTATGAGATGAATCTATAGAGCTAGTCATGTTAAGTAGATCGACATCCTGCTGTGGTGAGGAGCAACCCTAGCTTGATGGTGAGAGGGCTCTATACAAGCATTCTCAAGCTCGATAATCTTAACTAGTAGTTAATTCTAAGGGAGCTGGGTCCCTTCACCTTGTATTGGTATTGTCTGTCAAGTTTCTTATAGGAGCTGAATGATTTAACTCTAACTCCTTCATCTTATGAATGCGATCATCCAAGGCTAGCTTGGTATACCTATTCAATCAAGTTAAGCCCACCAAGGTAGAAAGAGCATAGGCATAGTGCCCCTTGTTTAAAGATTGGTCCTCGGAATGATGAGTGTTGGAGCAACATGCTCCATTATTGCCATTATTATGCCTTTTGGCTATGAAATAGAAGCCTGTTGGGCTTACAATGGTAGGATTATTTCTCATAGATGGTGCAAATTATTTAGCACTAGAAAATTCTCAGTAATATAGTGAGATAGATTGGCATCGTAGCTTTGCATGGATATCTCACATATAAACGAATAGATGAAAATTCATAGGAGACCAACATTTTTTAAAATGAAAAACCTAAGAAGGGCTAGCCCAATTGAAATATTCTGCTAGATTGGCATTGATAACAAAAAATCACCTATCTCAAAATTAGAGAATGTGGGATTAGAATGTATGACTTGTTGGTGAAAAATATTATAGAGTTAGTAAAGGATGAGAGGCAGTCAAACAACTATGGCTAGGTGATATGGGTCTAGCAATGGAGGCTAAGCAATGGTAGTGGTTAGGCAATGTTGAATTGATGATGATTGTCTAATGATGACGAAGGTCCAATACTAAGGTGGTTGTGGTATGACAATAGAGGTTTGGTGGTGACTATTTGATGGAGGTAGTCCGACAGCGACATCCAAGTGTTTGTCCAAAGGCTATGATTGGGCAAAAGTCCAGCGATGATGGTCAAATGTCCATGGTTCAACAATAATGATTCGATGATGGCAGTTATGCGGTGGTTTGATAGTGGCAATCAATTGGTTGTCTAGCTATGGCAATCTAATGATGGTGGTCTAACAAGGGTGGTCCAATAATAGTGCATAGGTGAAGCTCTGAGATTCTCCAAACATTCTAGCTCTCTTGAATCTCAGGCTAGGGGTCCTGATCATGGATCTATTTATAGATTTTGATAATGACATGCCCTGTAAATATTACTAAATTTTGAAGCACTTCATCAGACGAGCTGTACTAATTCACTTAATCCTATGTTATTTTTTAATACTTAATTAACATAATGATGTTAGAAGTAAGTGATATGTACTTGTTGGATTCATCTCATCAAGAAGCTCGATTTTACTATAAGTATACAAAATTCGAAGAACATTTAATACTCTAGTTAATCTCATCATTTCTAATTATGCTCTAAGTGTTTGATCTAAGCTCATTTGAACTTGAATTGGATCATATTTTTCATCTTATCCAACTTACTATTTTGACTACAAATTTATTGAAGTTGGAGTTCAAAATAATTAGGAGCTAAATTTTGAAAGATTTTCTGATCAATTTGCATCAAGAGTTTTGTCCAAACAAGCTAATTGTTTGTAATATATTATTAATTTTCAAAGATCAAATATACATTTTTATGCAAATAGTTTGATATGGAATATTATTTAAATAAATATCAAAATTTAAATATTACATATATAAAAAAATATAAAAATTGTATAATATTTAGTATTTATATAGACAGAATTGGGGGAAGACTAATTGACCAGTTAAGCCGATCACCGCTCCCCGAGGAACCGTAAGCAACCGAAAGCAGGTTCACGATCCGTTATCTACTTCGCAGCCAGGACGAGCATAATGCGGAGCAGGAGAAGCACGATATCACAGCGATCCCAAATTCCTGAAATTAATGAAGACCTCCATAAAATCCTATAAACTCTGAGCCCTAAATTCCACATTCTGTTGTCCATTCACGGATTTTGATGACGTTCGATTGCTCGATGCCATCTGTATGGAAGAATCATATCCCCGTTCTCCCCGATTCTTGTGCTTAGCCGCTGGTGCTGCCGCTACTTTCTTCCTGTTATCATCTCTGTGGGCTCTCCAGTTCCGCTTCGGCGGATTCAGGAAGAAGAAGATGGCGTGCGATTGCTCTTGCTCCTGCGGCGGCGTTGGGGGTGACACTGCCGGGAACGGTAGAGGGGAGAGTAGTTCGGCGCGACCAAACGGGGATGTTGTGGGAAAGGATAAGGCGGCGGCGGAGAGGCAGAGCGGCGTGTCTATAATGGAGCAGCTTGTTCCGGAGATTACCACGCATACGCTCAGTTATTTGGACCATACTAGTCTTTGCAATCTCTCTATGACGAATTCGGCCATGCGGAGGGCTGCTAACGATGACAATGCCTGGAAGGCGTTGTATCACAAGGTTTTCTTCCTAGCTTTTGATGAGTGCAAGCGCAAACATATTACGTTTAGGGTTTCTGGTTCTGAAATTAATGTTTTAGGATGGTATTTCATTTTCGTGCGTTTTTTCTGGTTTAAGAAAAATTTATTGGAGAGGGAGATGAAGGTAAGAGAGATTGCAACTTATTTAGCTGTGTCAATTTCTTGAATGTTTTGGAAATTGATGAAGGAAAGGAGCACTTATATTTGTCCTCCCGGGGGCCTTAATAATCTACTGGTGCTTCTGTGGTGGCCCTGGAAGCTAATAGTTGTAGAAATAGAAGGATGAAGGATTTCCAAACAAAAATTTCACCTTTATTGAAGCAATCCTTGACTACCATGTAAGGCTTTGGTGGGTTCTTTGAGTTTTTGTAGTGGTTAATTGTCATTCTGCAAAGTGAAACTGAGTTGAGATGACAGGAGAATCAGAAATGGCTGCCAATTTATTAGTTTATATATTTTGAAAGGTCCAGCAGCTTACTTTCTGAACTAAGAGAAATGAGGATAAAAGAGAGGGTTAGCCCTTTTAATTTTTATGCCAATAAAAAACTTGGGAGAATATATGAAGAAATTCGCAAACATTTGCCTTCTTTTAACATGTTAGCGCATAGTCTTATCCCAATTTAAGCCAAATAAAGCACCCGAATTGTCATAAGCTAATTTAGCTAAATGGCTTTAACCTAATTTAATTGCGATAGAAAGTAGAGTTATTTTAAAAAGAAGGCTTGAAGTATCGAGTAGTTTTAATGATTCTTTAGCATAAGCCATTCTATTCAACCAAAAAACTTGTCTTTTCTCTAACCATTTTGTAATTGAATGGCAATGAAGTCCAATTTATTAGTAATGCCAATACAATATTTACTGAAGTATTTGTTCAAAAGGCTTAAAATTAATCAAATATAGTTCATATGAAAATAAATATTTAATGCAATGATGAGTTTTTAAAAGAGTTGAAGATCCTATTTTACATATCAACAAACACTTGTGAAGTCAGTTTATTATATAGTATGTCTAACCTTGATTTAATTTTCTTT
Organism: Dendrobium huoshanense; assembly: GCA_016618105.1. Lineage (NCBI taxonomy): Eukaryota > Viridiplantae > Streptophyta > Magnoliopsida > Asparagales > Orchidaceae > Dendrobium > Dendrobium huoshanense. The sequence continues at coordinate 38,205,298 of CM028344.1, forward strand.
GATTCAATACTGAACAAACTTTTAGGTTTTTAGTTGTTGCTAAGTAGATATCATATGCATGGCAAGCATATTAGATTAACTTAGCATAATGATACTAAACCAACTTAAAGTTTGTTGTAGAAAGTAAAGTTTATTGCAAATGGATTGAAAGAATAATGGTCTAATTAATTTTAATGATTATTTACCATTACTCATTGCATTCATCCCAAAATCTGTTTTCCTCCTAAGTATTTTGTGATTGGTTAGTTTTCAATGCAATGACTTATTGGTAAGGCTACATATGGTACTTAGTGATATGTTTCTATAGCAGGGTTAAACATGATCTAATTTCTTTGATGAAGTACTAAAAGTTTGGGCTTTCAATAATTGCTAAGTAGTTATCTTCATTTGCATCTTAACCATATTAGATGAATTTGATTTTTCAAAACCTTTTCATGATGGTAAATGAGCGATGAAGGAACAATGTTTAACATATGACTCATGCATCTGGGTTAATGAATCCTTAAAATTTATTTGCTAGACATCCATGAGCTATAGGAAGTATGATTCCTTAATGGTGAACATGAATGCAATCAGTTTTGTCTTCCCATTGAATTATTATTCCAATTACCACTGTCTTATGACTCATCTAAACTTTACATTTCACTTGGGAATGTTTGGGAAAACTATAGATATTGGTACCATGCCTAGATGGAAGGTTGTGGGTTAATGTAAGAGAATGGGTATTAAAATCAGGGTGGTTTGATTAAGAAGTGGTTGTATTATGGAGAATGCAGGTGTCTATCCTATTGGAAGTGTTGGTTGTATAAATAGAAAAGCTAATTTTAGTGTGAGTGTAAGGGAGAAAGAATTGATACATAGGAATGAAAATGAAGAGCGGCTGACCAATAATGGCATGCTTGGATGTTTTGAAAAAACAATCCTGTAGGATAGCATTATCACCATGTGTGAAACTAAAAAAATTTTGAATGACATGAAGATGGATTCATGAAGATAGCCCTTAATAGTTGGGATGAGGGTAATGATGATAATCATGATAGTGGGAGTGAGATTGCGGCTATTTAAGGAAGTGATAAGGGATGGATAGAAGCAAGGATTAAGAGAAATTACAATACCCAATTTTCAAAATATCAACCATCCTTTTATAAGCATTATGACCTCCTTATATGGTGAAGAGGTTAGATGTAAAAATCATTAGGAAAGACAAGGTGTAGACAAAAGGTTACGTGGATAGAAGTTTTTAAAATAATTTGTGAAGAATGGTCTTAACACCTCAAACAACATTCAATAGAAATGATGAAAAATAAGGATTCATAATCCTAACCCCAAATAATTGGGTAAAACTAGTAATGATGATGACAATGTAAGGTAGTCTAAAAATTAACTAAACAAATATAATAGTATACATGCTCTCGTTATCCATTTTGCCGACCCCACGTAGTGGGATAAATGCTTAATGTTATTGTTGTATACTTATTTCAAAATGGATTGAGTTTGAGTCTGGTTGTCCTATGATGATTCTTTCTATTGTGTACAATGCAAAGAAATGTTTATCGAAGAGTTCAGATGGAGGTCACAACGGAAGAGTAGATGACCAACCCAATCCATAATATAATGAAGCAATAACTCCTAGGTGAACTCTTGTTAGCATTGAGGCTTCAGAACATAAAATCATCATTTGTCATTCAGTTGTATCTTCCAGATTAACCAATCATTTATTAGAAAACATAACAATATTAGAGTGACAAAACAAAGTCTACATGTTTCTGATAGGTACCACTTGAGTATTTCAAGTGATTCCTATCGGATCTAAGCCAAATCTCAACTAATCCGCTATTTTCTATGAGAAAACAGCCACCAAACACAAAGACAGTGGAAAAATATGAGAGAAAGCGTAGGGAAAATAGGAAAAAACAATAGCAAACGATTGAATTTCACTAGACGATGCAAAAGACAAGAAAGATACAAGTTTCCTTCGATTCGAGAGGAAGGAATAACTCTCCAAATCTCTAGCCGTAGCCTAGAGCCCAAAAGAAAAACCTAGATCTCCCAAATCACATTCAAAATCAACCTAACCCTAATTTCCCCCTCATCTCTCTAATTAAACATGAAAGGAGGATTACAAAAGACTTAATTACCCCCTTCTAATTCAAATTTTCCCTCCCAAATGACTCCACGTAAGCTCCCTGGGTTTTCCGCCCCCTCCCTGTGCGCGCGGCTTCCGTCGGGTGAAGACCTGGACCGGTCCAGCCGGCTCAGGTGCCGGCCTAACATTACCCCCCTCCCAAAGTACCACCTTGTCCTCAAGGTGGAAAGCATGAAACTGCTCTGTAATCCTCTCCTGTGGCTCCCAGGTGGCCTCATAGTCAGGGAGGCCGCTCCACCTAATCTTCACCTCCTTTTCCCCCTTCTCATTGATGCGCACTCCTTCTATCGCTAGAGGCTCCAATGTCACTTCCATGTCCTCCTTCAGTGTGCTGGGCAGCTCTGGGCTCACTGCATGCTCCCCCACCACTTTCCTCAACTGTGAGACATGAAAAACGGGGTGTATTCTGGTTGTTGGAGGAAGCCTCAAGGCTCAATCTATAGGCCACCTCTCCAATTTTCTCATCCACTTCAAAAGGGCCAAAATATCTTGCTGCAAGCTTCTCATTTCTCCTTTGGGCCATAGTCCTCTGTCGGTATGGTCGGAGCTTCAAGTAGACCTTGTCCCCAACTGCGAATTGTATATCTCTCCTTTTGCTGTCCGCCTGCTTCTTCATCAGTTGCTGGGCTCTAAGTAAATGCCTCTTGAGCTCTTCCAACACCTGATCTCTTTCCTTCAAATGCTGATCCACTGCAGATACTGGAGTACTACTATGGCTGTAGTGTACCAAATGTGGGGGGTCCCTCCCATATAACACCTTAAAAGGTGTCATCTTGGTCGCCGAGTGAAAGGAGGTATTGTACCAGTATTCTGCCCAAGCTAACCATTTGGTCCACTGCTTTGGTGTTTCGGACACAAAACACCTCAAGTATGTCTCCAAGCTCCTATTCACCACCTCTGTTTGCCCATCAGTATGTGGATGGTAGGCTGTGCTCCTCTTCAATACTGTTCCCTGCATCCTGAATAGCTCCCTCCAAAAATGGCTCAGGAACACTTTGTCCCTATCAGAAACAATAGACTCTGGAACCCCATGCAGGCGGACTATCTCCCTCACAAATGCTGCTGCTACAGACACCGCTGTGTACGGGTGTCTTAAGGGAATGAAATGAGCATATTTGCTCAGCCTGTCGACCACTACAAGTATAACTGTGTAGCCTTCTGATTTTGGGAGCCCATCAATGAAATCCATAGTAATCTCCTCCCAAACCTTCTCTGGTAGGGCCAGAGGCTGTAGTAATCCCCCCTGGTGCCATCGTCAGGTACTTGCTCCTCTGGCAGATATCACACTTCGCCACCATCTCCTCTACATCTTTCCTCATCCCCTTCCAGTACAATTCAGCAGCTATCCGGCTATAAGTTTTTTGCACTCCTGAGTGCCCTCCTATAGCACTCCCATGAAACTCCTGTAGCAGGTGGGGAATGTGGATGGAAGACCTTGGAATCACACTCCTTCCCTGATAGTACAGTCTTTCTCCCACAACTGAGTAGCCTGGGTGGCTGTTCCCATCTGATAACACATCTTCCTTGATTTTCCTTAGCTCCTCATTCTGAATGCTCTCCTCTTTGATGGCTCCCCAATCTATCAATACTGGTACTGATACACCATCTCCTCTTTGATGGCTCCCTAATCTATTAATACTGGTACTGATAAGGCATCCGCTGCCTTATTCTCTAGTCCCGGTCAGTAGTGGATCTCAAAATCATATCCCAGCAGCTTGGACAACCACCTTTGGTGCTCCTCTGTGACCATCCTTTGCTCTAACAAGTACTTCAGACTCCTCTGATCAGTCCTGACAATAAAGTGTCTGCCCAATAGGTAAGGTCTCCACTTCTGGATGGCCAGTACAATAGCCATCAGCTCTCTCTCGTAGACAGACTTCAACCTAGCCCGGGACGACAGTACCTGACTGAAGTAAGCTATGGGCCTGTGGTTCTGCATCAACACTGCTCCCAATCCATAGCCTGAAGCATCTGTCTCCACCACAAACACCTGGTTGAAGTCCGGCAGAGCAAGCACTGGCACTGTCGTCATGGCCTTCTTCAGCTTCTCAAAAGCCTCTGAGGCTGCTTCTCCCCATAAAAAGTTGTCCTTCTTCAACTGCTCTGTCAGTGGCCATGCTATGGTGCTGTATCCCCTCACGAATCTCCTGTAGTAGCCTGTCAATCCCAAGAATCCTCTGAGCCCCTTCAAGGTCTTGGGTTGAGGCCATGCCAGCATTGCCTCTATCTTGGACTGATCTGTAGCAACTCCCTCCTGGGATATCACATGCCCCAGGTACTCCACCCGTGCCTGAGCGAAGTCACACTTCTTGAAATTGGCCTTCAGCTGATGCTCCCTCAGCACACCCAACACCACTCTCAGGTGCTCTAGGTGTTCCTCCTCAGTCCTGCTATAGATTAGAATGTCATCAAAAAATACCAACACAAACCTGCGGAGGTGTGGCTTGAAGATCCGGTTCATCAAGGCCTGGAATGTGGCAGGTGCGTTGGTGAGGCCAAAGGGCATCACCAGAAACTCGTAGTGGCCCTCATGAGTCCTGAAGGCCGTCTTCTGCACATCTTCCTTCCTCATCCTGATCTGGTGATAGCCTGACTTCAGATCGACCTTGGTGAACAAGGCTGCTCCGTATAGCTCATCCATCAACTCGTCAATCACAGGGATATGAAACTTATCCGGCACTGTCTCCTTGTTTAGAGCTCTGTAGTCTACACAGAACCTCCAACTCCCATCCTTCTTTTTCACAAGCAGAACTGGACTAGAGAAAGGGCTCACACTGGGCTGAATGATCCCTCCTTCTAGCATTTCTCCCACCAGCTTTTCAATCTCATCTTTCTGCACCTGAGGGTATCTGTAAGGTCTCACACTGATAGGAGATACTCCTTCCTTAAGGATGATCTGGTGCTCCTGCTCTCTGTCAGGTGGTAATCCCACCGGAGGTTGGAACACATCCTCAAATTCCTGCAGCAGAGGCTGAACCAACGTGGGAATGAGCTTTTCCTCCCCCTCCTCCTGCTCCTCCAGGCTCTGTAGCTCCACAAGGAATCCTCCTCCTTCCTCATGGATGATTTTCGCCATTGATCTGAGTGACACTCCGGCTCTGGACAATCCTGGTTCCCCTTTTAGCTTCACCCTCTTCCCCTCTACAATCAGCTCCATCACCATGGTTCCCCAGTTCACCTTGGTTTCACCCAAGGTCTGTAGCCACTTCATGCCCAGAATGACATCTGTGCTACCCAGCCTCAGGGGTAGGAAATCCTCTACCACCCTGATCTCCTGTAGTCTCATCTCCACCCCTTTGCAGATCCCGGTGCTGGACTCAATCTTTCCTGTCCCCATCATCACCCCATAACTGCCTGTCTCAGTAGGCTCCATTCCTAGCTCCTCCGCCACCTGGGTGGATATGAAATTGTGGGTTGCCCCACTGTCAATCAGGACCACTACCTCCCTCCCAAGGATCTTCCCCTTCACCTTCATCGTATGGCTAGGAGTAAATCCCAACACAGAATTGAGGGATACCTCAGCTACCTCCAACTGGGGATCAATCTGCTCCTCATCAGAATCATCACACTCTTCAGGCGCCTCGTCTATATAGACGGTGAGAGCCCGAAGGGCGCGATCCTTGCATCTGTGCCCTGGAACAAACTTCTCCTCACATCTGAAACAAAGGCCCTTAGCCCTCTTCTCCTGCATCTCTTCCTCAGTCAATTTCTTGAAGCTTCCAGCAGATCTGGTCACCCCGCTCTTCTCCTTTCCACTCTCCTTAGGGACGCTAGGGCTTGGCCCTTTTGGAGCCAAGTAAGTGGTAGTTGTCCTGGTGGGACCTCCTGAGTGGTTGTTTCTCCAAGTTCGGGCGTTGGTCTTTTGATTCTCCACCAACTGAGCCAATTCCATCGCCTCCCTCAGGTCTCTTGGTCTCATGACCTTCACAGCATCTCTAATTTCTGGTTTGAGGCCCTTCATAAAATTTTCCCCCAAAGTACTGTTTGAGAGGCCCTCCATGTCTCCCACTAAGCTCTCAAATTTTTTCCTGTATTCCTCCACTGTTCCCTCCTGAGTGAGGGCGTAGAACTATTTTGATATCTCCCATGGGCTGCTCCCCCTGAATCTCTCCCTGATAGCCTTCTTGAAGTCCCTCCAGGACCTCACCGGTTCCCACTTATCCATGTACTTGAACTAGGCAAACGCCGCCCCTTCCAAGCACATACTAGCAGCCATCAATCTCTCCTCCTCCATCAGGCCGTTCACTGCAAAATACCTCTCCACCTTGTGGATCCACTCATCCACATTTCCCTCCTCGAAAACTGGCATTTTCAGCTTCCTGGCCCTCGTGTCCACCCCGTATGCCCTATTCCCCCCATGGCCTCCTCTGTCCCAAGCTATGGGGTCTTCCCAAGTTCCTCTTTCTCCATATCGGTGCTCATCCTCCCTCCTTGGCCGCCGGTAGCCATCTTCCCCTCGTGCCCCGCCATGGTGGTTATAGATCCCCCACGGCCGGTCCACTGGGTCGGGCCTCCGACGTCGCCAATCATCTTCTCTTCCTTTCCGGAAGTCTCTCCGTCTATCATGTTCTTCTTGCCTGATGGACTCCCGAGGTGGCATTCTCCCGTTGCTGTTAAGCCATTCCACCTCCTATTCCTCTTCTGGATTCACCTTCTCCTTACCCCCGCTCCCACTACCTTCTCCTCTTTCCTCCACTGGCACAGCCCTTGCTTGCCCTTCCAACAACTTCTTCATCATTTCCTCCAAACCCATGAATTTCCCTTCCACATTCTCGCTAAATGTGGTCATCTTCTCCTCCAGATCCGCCTTAAGTTGACCCATCTCGGTCTCCAAGACTTCTACTCGCTTAGATGCCATGGGAAACGACGAGATGCCTCCGGATCCTCCAAAAAATCAGCAAAAACTGCAGCGAAACAATGGAGAAAACAGCCCTCCACCGCCCGGATCTTGCTCTGATACCAATTTGATAGGTACCACTTGAGTATTTCAAGTGATTCCTATCGGATATAAGCCAAATCTCAACTAATCCGCTGTTTTCTATGAGAAAACAGCCACCAAACACAAAGACAGTGGAAAAATCTGAGAGAAAGCGTAGGGAAAATAGGAAAAAACAATAGCAAACGATTGAATTTCACTAGACGATGCAAAAGACTAGAAATATACAAGTTTCCTTCGATTCGAGAGGAAGGAATAACTCTCCAAATCTCTAGCCGTAGCCTAGAGCCCAAAAGAAAAACCTAGATCTCCCAAATCACATTCAAAATCAACCTAACCCTAATTTCGCCCTCATCTCTCTAATTAAACATGAAAGGAGGATTACAAAAGACCTAATTACCCCCTTCTAATTCAAATTTTCCCTCCCAAACGACTCCACGTAAGCTCCCTGGGTTTTCCGCCCCCTCCCTGTGCGCGCGGCTTCCGTCGGGTGAAGACCTGGACCGGTCCAGGTTGGACCGGTCCAGCCGGCTCAGGTGCCGGCCTAACAGTTTCATGAGTGACATATGTAAAATATTATTTGAATGGAGCACCACTTGAGGAAGTAATAAAGTGATATTATCAATCTGCAATAGTATAGCTTGAGCTTATGTCCTCAAAGTTTAAAGAGATTGAGGTATTTATAGGGCCATGCTTATTGGATGAGTTATTGGAGTATTGACAATCTGGGAGAGCTGGTTGATTGATTTTTGGGAGATGGGCATTTTGGGGCACTCAAACATTTAGTGTTTGGTGGAATTTCATCAAATGATAGTTATCCATGTTTGGGAAGAAAAAATTTAATAATAATTGATCTTGGTTCATCAGTCTCTACATCATGATCATTAGGATCTGGATTAGGCTCAGTCGCTACCTTCAAATAGTCATTAGGAAAAGTCTCATGGTCCTTTAAGGGACCAAAGTCAAAGTCATTTCAATCTGAAAGATTCTGAATGCTCAAATTGATCTATGTTTTAATCAATAGGAAGAGAGTTAGTTTTGGTGGAAATATAAATGATAAGTTTAGATGGTTTAAAAATAGAATTTGGGGGCAAAATAATATGTGCAAGCTTTTGTTGGTCTCATTTTTGGAGCTTTTGGGATTTGTAAAAGTGATGGTTTAATCTTTGGAGGATATTCAGGACAAACAATATGTGGCGATCTTTTGTCATATGTACTATCATAATATGAATCTTATTTACTATATTGAGTCTAATGCAATGAGTTTCTGTGTTCACTAAATTTTTATTAGCAAACAATTTTTTGTTAAATTTTGCATTTAAAGATTGGTTTATTGTAAATTTCATTCTTAGTCATTCGTTGTAAGACAATGCCATAATGAATTAGATATGGTGAGCAATTCATGACTGAGAGTGGGTGTGGATCTAGTTTGGTCACACTCACACAAGAAAGTATTAGGTGTGTTGGATTGTTTGGGTGGCATTTATCAAAGAATGCTTGTCAATTTAAGATCTAACAAAATTAGAAAGATTTAGAATGATATATATATATATATATATATATATATATATATATATATATATATATATATATATATATATATATATATATATATATATATATATATTTCCAATTGAAGATTTGCCTAAATTAAAAGGATTTATAATGATTATTTTTGAAGGGTTTGGCTTATCATGCTAGGAAAGGTTTTATTAGTCTTGGGGAAAGGATTAAGAAGCATTTTGTTTTAATTTTATGATAAATTTTTAATCAATAAAATTGGAAAAAAAAATTAGGATTTTTTGCTAAAATTTTTTAAGTTTTATGATAAGAGTATGTGAGGTATTTGACAAATATCACATGAACCTTTTAGGAAGTGTGTTCGAGAATCTTTCTCAGTGGGTTAGGGTGATAAAAATGGGTTTGAGGTATGAACAATGGGAGACGATATTGTTTTTGATGGTGGTGGTATAGTTTATAGTTTTGCAAGACAACATGACTGTGATAGAGAATGTTATGGTGATGGAATCATGAAGCTTGGAACTATGGTGATCTTTATTATGACTAGTTGATCAGGGCAATGTTTTTCTTTATTACCAATTGGAGGAATACATCAAAGAAAGTCTTGAGATGAACTTAGAAGAATGAGGGGAATACAGAGCTTAAGCGGTAGGGACATTAGAGTTGGGGTAAAATGACTGGGTTGAGTAGTTGAAGAATTATACTTGAGCTGCATATTAGTTTTTGAGGAGGCATGTGCTTTTGTATCAACTAAACCTCATTGAGAAGTAATATAGTCAAGAGAATAATTGAAATTATTAAGTATACAAACAATGAAGTAATTAGACATTTGTCGTTTTAAATTATATCAAATGCTGAGTGAGCACTTATTAGCGTAAGAGCATTAAGTAGAGAAAGTGCTTTTTATAAATAGATAAAGATTAATGGTCATATGCGAACTGTTAACAAGGGGGAAATGTTTTTTACATGAGATGTTGGATAAAGGATAGTAGGTCATCTGACCAGGGCGATGGGACAAAACTAACTTGGTTAGAAGTTGGAAAGATGAAACGTTGGAATTGTCAACACATTTAGATTATATGGAATATTGAAACTAGGAAGACTAACGATAATAGATGTCCTAATGCCAATGAAATCTTTTTTTTTTTTTAAGCAAGAATTATGAATTGTGATCCAAGTGGTTTACAATTGCTAAAAAGATGGCTCTACTTGTTTCGGAGGAAGTGAAGGAAAGGGAATTAAAAGTAAATGTGATAGAATTTGATAAAAGGATGCGTATTAAAATTAAATTTGTCTCATTTGCTTAATTTAATTTGCTTGGTTAAGGAGAAATTCAATGATTTTTTTCAATGTTTGGTTGCTGCGTATATAAGATTAGAGATAGTCATATTAGATGATTTGGTGACTTAAAACGTCGGCCTCCCGATGACCCTGTTAGGAGAGTGTAGATGTATTACATCTGGTCTATTTTAGGAAATGTCGAAGTAGACCTAAAAAAATTTGGTTAGAAAGTTTTAAAAAAGTTTTTTTTTTTTTAAATTTGATTTAAATGGGAATTTGACTCTTAATATGACATTATGAAGAAAAAATGATTCATGTAGCCATCCTCACATAGTGGAATAAAGGCTTCTTGTTGTGGTTGTTGTAATGTTTGGTTTTTGAGAAATTGGGTTTTTGTTTCTTGTGGAAAAGGTGTGTCAGTGATTCAGTAAAATTTTCCTAGCATTTTTCATTAGTCATGGGTAGGAAGTTGTTAATGAAAAGCGTATTTGTTTAAATTTCTTGGGTAAATCCACTTTCCAATTAATTACATTTGAACCAAACACTGAATATGAAATTATGAAGTGAAATACATCTGCTTTCATCTCATTTTCTTCAAACCAAATAGACCCAGGTTTTGACTGCTGTGATTTGACTGATGCATGTCAATTCATTTGGTTCATTGTATGAATTGACACTGTTAATTTGCATTTTTCATTTGTGATATGGTTTGGTTGATTAGAAATTAGTTAATGGATGTTCACAGGAATGACTAGGTGATGGTGAATGTTTTAAATAGCCAACCAAAGGTAGTTGGAGTAAAGCTAGTGAAGTGGTGATTTTGATGAAGCTGAATCTCATCCTGTCCATTGCTATATTCCTATTCGACTACTTGTATGGAATGGTCATATTTGGATTTATCATATTCTGTTGGAACTCTCGACTAAATTTCACTCTACTTGCCAAAACGCACACAATGAAGTGAAATTTTTTATTTTCCTTCATTTATAAATATCATAAAATATAATATTTTCGTATTATTTTTTAATCTAACTTTTGTTTTTATTCATGATTAAATAAAACATAAGTTTTGCTGCTGTCATGAATCACATCTTAAAATGATGAATTAATGTGAACATTAATAATTTCCTGTATTACATGTCAAGTCCTTAGTTGTGGAGTTGCGCCACTTTGCTCTACTCTCTCAAAGTGGCACGAAATTTATATTGTCATAATGTCTGCAACTCTTTATAGGAGAGAATCGGAAGTTGGTTCACTTAAGTTTTCTACTCATCCTAGGAATGGCAATGCATCTATCTGGGAACTTTATTTGGGGAGCATTCTATTATTCTTGAATGTTGCGCGTACCAGCTATTATTGTAGTGTACAATGGTTCAGAGAAAGAACTGAAGGATTTGATGTTGCCTTCTCTTGTAGGATTTTACTGTGGAACAGGACGATTTAACTCCAATGCAGGGATGGAAGTCTTACTATGCAGCTACAAAAGCCATTGTCAATGTAAATGCAGAATTCTGCAGCATCATTAAAGAAAGATCACTACCAGCTATGGGTCGTTTCTGGCTTCATGCAGACTATGTGAAATGCATTCACAGTTCAGGGGAACTTTATATGGGGTATGACCTGAATCTAAGCCTAGGAGACTCTATTGACTATTAACTTTCTCAATGCAAAAAGCATGCACTAGAAATCTTTTCAGATATTCTTTTTACTGACTCTTATTGGCTTTGGTAATGGAACTTTATTCCTTTCTCGCAGATGCTTAATATTTCTTCATATCAGTTTGGTTTGATAATTAATGAAGTTTGTGTAAACCATCAGCAACTCAAAATCAGCATTTTTAATTGTTATTCATCCAACTTAGTTTAGCTTACAAGTGGAGCAACTTGATTCAAAGTACCTTCAATAATGAACCAACTAAAAAATGATCGCTTTGACTTGAAATCACATTGTTCTTTATGACATGGAAACTTGGGCTTAAGAGCCTTGAATGTTAATCAATGATTCACCTTACTTATAAATTGTCATAATATGGTCGTGTGCACGTGTGTCAATTTAGAAGGATAAAGCTAATTATCGTCGCACATCGCTCACCATCCATAAAAAAATTTATATAACAATGATTTAAAGAAGTTAACTATCTTTGCAAACATAAAAAGTAACTAAAATTTGTGTTTTAGTTGCTTAAAATTCTGGCCATTTGATTTTTTTGTTGGATGATGAAAGGTGTTTGAGGGCAAGTTGATATATTCTTTTAATGAATAGTAGTCATATTCTCTCTCTCTCTCTCTCTCTCTCTCTCTCTCTCTCTCTCTCTCTCTCTCTCTCTCTTTCTCTCTCTCTCTCTTTCTCTCTCACAGAGAGTATGAACGGTATCTATTTTAAAGGATAGAGATACATATCCTCAAATTTTTCATCTTCCATCAATAATTTTGAAAGATTATGATTTATGTAGCAAAAATTTATGGGAATTATAAAAAGTAGCTAAAAAGTTATCTTTTAGTTATTTGAAATTCTAGCCATTAAATTTTTGAAAACCTATGTTCCATCATGATCGGCCTTACGCATTTCTTTCAGGGTGTCTTTAGTAATCCTAATTCTCAATTCATTCTTGTTGACTACTGCTGGGCTAAAAACCTATGTGAGGTCTTGAATTTTTGATATTATGGTCAGCTGTAATATCAATTTAATAAGTCCAAAGTGACAGAAATCTCTTTGTGCATGCACCCTTCTAGGGTTCATGATTGTGAACAATTTGGTTACAGAGTAGCTTTCCCGTCATTGTGGGAGTACCAACAGCTGTATATCATAATACAAATTTACTAGATGAAGCCCAACTATTTGGGTTTAATCTAGTACATAATTATTAGGGATCCAAGTGCTTATCTTATGCAAAATGAGATTTTTTTTTTAAAACTTTTAAACATAATTCTGAGTTGTCCTATTATAGACTTTGGAGATTTGACAACATTTATAGCTGATTATGACTTAATAATGATTTATCTAAAAAAAACAGTTTTGACTTTAGTCTATTCATACCTCATGACATTTTATATGCTTGTACATTATGGTTTGATGTATGGCTTTTCTTCCTCTTTTTTTTTTTGGTTATTTTAGTTTTGCTTATATCGCAGAATGATATAAAAATTTCCTTGTTTCCTAGTTGATATTTTCAATGTAGACCATGTTTATGACATCTTTTTTACTGTATTTCTTTATCACGTCTATTAATAATTATGTAGTTGTTCTTGTGTTGAAGGCATTGTATGGCTTAAGTTTTTGTTTCAGCGCTCTCACCATCTACCCCTCCCATTTCTACAGCTAAAATAACCGGGAAACCAACATTTTAAATATTGGTTGCAATTTTTTCATGTAACCTTTCTATGGATGTTTTTTAAACATAGAAAGGAAAACTTTTCACTCAATAGAATGGCAGATCATGCATATTTAAGGGTTGCAGCTTGAAAACCATTTTTTATTTTCTGGCCTTTCTCATATTTAATCAAATATAATAATTGGAGTCTGGAGAGCAAGGCAATCTATTGAGGATTATCAATTAGGATCCATGCAATCTATTGATTAAGCTTTTGGCCACATAGGATGTATATTACGGGGTGTAATTTCATTGCAAGTGTGATTTTTTAAAATGAAAAAGGCAGTGCAAGTTAATTACTATTTACTAGAATATACCAGTAGATCAGAATGTGTATTCTATACAATTTAACTTGTGATTTTTGTTTAAGATAGAACATATCATTCTATTCGGTGATGGCTTCATAGTATTACCCATAACTTTGAACTAGTAATTTGATGGAAAGAAAGACTAGTTAAAGAAAATCAAGCTAATGGGCAAGCTTGAGGACATGATTTATAAGGAGATTGATGTGACACAAACTCCCATGCGAAAATGATTTTCATAATGAAAGTTTGCACGCTTAGATTTAGAGGCAATAGTAAGTAAGATCTTATGCGGAATTGAACGATAAGATAAATATTAAGTGGCACTTAGCTTAGGTTAAATCACATGAATAAAAGTTAAGTTCAAAGATAGCCAACTTGATCCGACATTGCATACATGGATCGTTCCAACAATAAATTTCAATACTAACAATAAGATTAGTCTATGAAAGATATCTCACACAACTCTTCCTATTACTAGGTTCTAGCGGCGAATAATTGACATGATCTTCATGAATCCATTAATAACCATAAACGAAAAGTAAACTAGGAAGATAAGAGCGTTAGGGAAAGAGTTTCACCCAAGGAATGAAATAATACGACGTTCCGGTGGTGTTTTGTTGGTTGGATCAGAAGTAGGGGTTGTTTGACAGCTTCTTGGATGACTTGGACAGCCACAATCCACGAACAACTTGTTGGGCAGCGAGTTTTCTACATGGGAGAACGATTTCCAGCCGTCGGGCCTTTAATGGTTGCTCCCGGAGTGGCTGGGACAGCAGCAAACTGCTGCGGGAATCTCTGGACAGCAGCTTTGACAGTAGGGACAACAGTTTGTCTTGTAGAAAACTTCAAGACAGCATGTAGAATCTGTCCGGAATGCATAAAGCTGTTCTGGACAGCAACCTATATTGCTCAGAAAAGCCTTGGGCAGCTTCTTTATGATGCTGGAAAACTTTGGACGGCAACCTGTGATTCTCAGGGATGCAGGACAGCAAGATGCTCTTGCTGGACTGAGGGAACAACTAGCAGGAATTTTAGGAAAAGAGGAAGGCAGCGTGGGGAGAGAAGTAACCCAAGAGGCTTTGAATGTTTCAGCCAACAGCAGGTTGGCATTCCAATCCTTTCCCAAGATATGCACTGTCCCGTGGACAGATGTGGAGGAAATTCAATAAAGGATGCGGGAAGCTGGGAGAAAAAATAGGAAGTATTTCCTAATTCCAATTCTCAGAGTTTGAAATCTGGAATAAAAACTGAAGTTTCGTTTGAGAGGAAAGGTATTTAGGAGGCATTTAAGAGGTATTTAAGTGGTGGTGAGGTGGCAATTAGAGAGAGAAGCAATGAGGGTGAGGTGGCCGGCCACATGGGAAGAGAGAAGGCTTGGAGGTTTTAAGTAGGTAGGGACCACTAGTCTTAATTTTAGGATTTTAATAAAATCTGAAATTAAATTTCATTTTTATTTGGGAAGAGATTCCTAAATTAAAGACATTCAATTAGATTGAATTCGAATTTCAAATTCGAAATTTAAAATCCAATTAAATTGAAGGCATGATTTAGGGAAGCAATTTAGGAAACAATTAATGGCTCATAACCATTTGAATCTCAATTTTGAAATTCAAAGGAGGGGCAAGAGGCGGCGGCAGGAAGGGGGAAGAGAGCCGGCGGGCTGGCCGGCGGCTGCTGGCCGGCGGGTTGGGCTGGCTGGTGGCTGCTGGCCGGCAGATTGGGGTTGCAGGCCGGCTGCCTGGACAATCCAGGGAGGGGGCGGCGGCAAGAGCAAGGGAGGGGAGATTGTGGGGAAAATTCTTGAGATCCAAAGCATGAAACTCCAATATCCCACTAGTGGCTTCAATCCAAATCTTCACAACAACGAATTGATCAATATAACTAAAAGAAAACGAAAGAACAAGAAAAACCTAGAACTCACAAAGAGATCTAGCTTCTCCTACGAACTCACTAAGAGATCGTGGAGGTTTGCACTCACAAAGAGAACATGAAATGTAGAACTCACAAAGAGATCAAAGTAGAAATTTTCATTTTCAATAATCATCATCCCTTTCCAAGAGGAAGGGGAGGGCTCAAATAGCCAAATACATGAGGAAAAATAAAAGACACAATTGCCCCTAGGGCAAATATAAAACAAAGCCCTCAAGTGAGGGTAGAAATGAAAAAGTACAAATAACAAATAAAATACATGAAAATAAATAGACACGATCGTAGCCGTTGATCTTCGATGTCTTCATCAGAGATCCATTGCCAAATTTTTCAGAGGTAGGAGGACAGAAAAAAAGATTTGGATTTACATAGCATTGCTGACCAAACTGCATAATATGATCAGAATGTTATTTGGGGATTGCATATAAAATCTTTTGCCATTGGAACTAATTAGGAAGCTTGAGGTGAAGTGAATAAAATAGGAAGTTCTACCTGCTATGACTTGGGGCTAGAACAGTTAAGACATGGATTGGATACATGTTTTCGAAATTCTACGAGCATCCTATCAATATTAATTTGAATTAGGAATTCGTGGTTGTCTTTAGCTGAATAAGATTAGTCATTTACCCCCAGAAGAGTATAAAATAGTAGGTTAGTAGGATTACATTATTTTATAGCACTTTCATACCAAAATAGGATTTTCTGTAATTTTAAAAAATCAGCTCACGTCTGCTAAAACAGACCCAAATATCGAATAAGGCCCAATACATCTGTAAATAGTAGGAATGGCCATTTTTATACTTAAATACAATTTAATAGGAAAAGGTAGGGAAAAAAGAACTTGTTTGAACTTTGAACATTGCAAATATTCCAAACTCATCTAATCTATCAGCATTTCTTGCCTTTATTTCCATTTTCTGTAGATTCTTTTTTAACCTATGTTTGTCCAAGAAATGCATGGTTTTGCTAGTTGCACCAACCCCCTGTGCTTGTTTGAAACACACCTTTGTATGGATGCAAGCTTTGGATCATTGAAAGATAATTGCTTTTTCACTCCACTTTTGTTGCAAATATTGTTCTATCAGAACTCAACAATTTATGCATTGCTTTAAACTTTTCTTTGATTTTTTGGTACACATTTATCTTTAAATGGGCTTCACTTCATGATACATTAAGTATGACCATCAATTATGGGATCTTGAATTTGGATTTGATGATGAGTTTATTTGTGGTATGGTTTATGTGCATTATCCTGCCATAATCCTTTATCAATATTTAACCAGTAGAAGTATGATATCTTGGATTAACTCTTTTTTTCTCTAGAATCTCTACATCAAAGAAACCTTGGATGATATGCGGAGCAATCCTCTGCTCCTCTTCTATTACTATTCAACTAGATAAATAAATAAAATATATATATATATATATATATATATATATATATATATATATATATATATATATATATATATATATATATATATATATATATATATATATATATTAAAAGAAGTTTCTGATGGACCGGTTCACCCGGTCCATCCTAGACCCGTGCGGGTCTATAGGAGGCGGGCGGACCGGCTGGACAAAAAGGGGCCCACCCACTTAAGTGGGGGTAATTTGGGGATGTGAGGGACTTTTGGATTGTATGAAGGGGCCCATTAGGGTTTAGTTGGAGGCATTATGAAAAGTGTATTCTCTTTCTAGTTTTCTTCTTCTAGTTTCCTTCTTGTTCTTTTCTAGGGTTTTCTTGTGGGAGATCTTGTCCTTCTCGAAGTGGACAAACTTATCTTGTTTTATCTTGGATTCTAATGCAAATGTTCTTATTTTTCATCCCAAAAATCTTGTGATTATTTCTCTTTGGTTTTGATGGAGAACTTCCTCTCTTTTGGGGGAAATTATGGCAAAACCGAAATTGTGAAACCCTATGGCGTATCAGTTTCCCCTCAAGTTAATCCTGCTTATGATGCTTCTTATAATGATCCTAAAGTGGTGGAAAGTTAGGTCTAGATATGTAGCTTTCCTTCTAATTTTTCTTCTTGATGTCTATCTTCCATATGTAGTGGGATAAAGGTGTGAATGTTGTTGTTGTTGTTGTTGTTGGTGTCTATCTTCCATTTGTTGCTCTTCCTTATCTTGATTTTGTGGCAAGCACGTGATTTCTAGGAGTTTAGATTTGCAATCCAATTTTTTTCATTCAAAGTTAGTTTTTTACTACCATTCTTTCAGATTGTTTGTTTGGCCATGCTAAGGAAATCATATGAATACAAATCTCATTTGTTCTGTATACTCTTGATCGAAACAAAACATGTTACATTTCTACAAGGCTTAACTGTGCTGGTGCTGAAGCACTTCTGATTGTCAACAATAGAACATTTTTCATCGACACAGTTTCATCACATCCATAATTGTAGGTTTTGATACCAGTAAGGCTGTCCGGAAGGAGAGAGATGAAAGTGTGAATCTTGAAGCTCTCTTTCTCAAACGGAAACCTTAGTTACATCCTTGATAAAATCTAGACCTTCAGAAATGTTGTCGAAAACATATCTGGATCACTTTTCTTGAATTTCATGTTGGTGATTTCGTTTTTAAGGATTTTCTTTAAAAATCTGTTGTTCATTTCTATTTTCTTGATTAGCTCATCTATTTATAATATAGTTAGTTTTTTTTTTTTTGTAATATGGTTAGTTGTTCTGCTTTTATTGTTTCTCTGTGGCATGAATTTGCAATCAAGCTTATTTATAACATCACAGTTTGAGAACCCATCCGATATAATGGGCATGAAGGTGAAGGGCTGGGTGTTTCTGCTGGAGATTGCTAAGGAAGTTATCCTTAAATGTAGGCCAGTACCTAAAGCGTTCTCATTATATTTTTCATGCCTCTGCCTATACAACCTCACTTAGACTTGAGAAGGGGATATATAATCAAGCTGTCTATTGTTGTTATTAAAAATATAATGAGAACACATTATATTTTTAATATGATGAGTTCATTCGTCTGATTTTATTGTTTCTCTATGGCTTTAATTTACATTCAAACATATATTGCATCACCAATCGAGAACACATCTGATATATGGGCATGCACCTGAAGGGCTGGTGCTTCTGCTGGAGAGGGCTAAAGAATTATTAAATGTAGGTCAATACGTAAGGTTTTTAACAATAGACAACTTGGCATTAAATCCCCTTGTCGAGTCATAATGAGTTCCTTAGGAAGTGTACGAGGGGAAGGGAAGTTTGTTATATAGAGACACCTTAACCAAGGGCCATATTGTTGGTTCACTTCGTTTTGGATTCTGGGCTTTAGAAGCCTATATCTATTGTTACGTCAGAAGGAACTTCTCATCACTCTTTTGTCTGTTTGTGATGGGAAAGTTCAGATGTTGATAACTAGAAGGATGCCTGTTGTCCAAAGGAGAGTATGCAACTTAAACATTATTTGATGAAATGCATCTGTAATGAAAACTTGTATGATGGAAGCATAGGAGCCTAATTCTTTTTTAATCGCGACTCCTCGCTACATAATATAATGGATTATTTATATACATAGCACAATATTTGTATATATTTTCATATCCAACGTTTAAATCTTTATATTTTAATATCATAATGTTTAAATCACATCAACATATATGCATGAAAAGATATAATTTATTTTAGACAAGTTGAAGTTGTGTTATCTTTTACGTGATTTAGAGAATATGATGTTATACGTGAAAATGTTGAAGCAGCTCTAGAGGAAGATAAGATTAGAGAGAGTCGCCTTAGATGGTTTGGTCACATAAAACGGCGGTCTTCCGATGATCCGGTTAGGAAAGTAGAGGTATTAGACAATGTTTAAAATTGCGTATTCGGGTATTGAGGCGTTTTTCATTCGTGAGGCGAGGCGTAAGCCTCAAGGCGTTTTGAGGCGTAAGCCTCAAAATCAAAAGATTGCGTAAATATAAAATGATAAATTTTTTATATATTAATGAGTGAATAATATAAAACATAAAAAATAAGATATGAAGTGAAATCGAAATATCTCAATAATAAGACAACATAAAATATAGTTCAACTCAAAATTCTATCTTTCCCAAATTCCAGTATTCTTTTCATTAACATATAATTCCAATTTCTAAAAATAAATAGCAATGACATATCACATAAGAACTCATAAGTCATCAGCACTGTCATCACTAAGGAGTTCTTCATTTGAATCATCATTATGGTGAACTGCTCTCTCCCCTTCCTCCTCTCCTATAGAGTTCAATGTCAGGCATTTACTTTAAGATTTATGTAAGTTTTAATATATATAATGTGAGGCGTAAGCCTCATGCCAGTGAGGCGAGGCGGTCCTCAAGGCGGGCCTCAACCAAGTTGAGGCGCAAGCCTCATAAAAAAAACTCGAGGCGTAAGCATCGAGGCGTTTTTTACTGGAATTGCGCAAAGGCGGGCCTCAAGGCGAGCCTCATATTGCGCAATTTTAAACCATGGTATTATATTTGACTTAAATTTTTTTTTAGAGTAAGATTTTAGATCTTAAGATTCTGTCTGTGCATGAGGATGTCAATATTATGTGGGAAAAAGTGGCTTGTGATATTAATAATATTGTAAAAGATGTGTTTGGAGTTTCAAAGGGAAAGACTCCTAATAGTAAAAATAGTTGGTGGTGGAATCCAAATGTGCAAGAAAAGATAAAAAATAAAAAAATTTGTTATAAAAATTGGTTTAGATGTAAAAATTCTGATAATTGAGAAATGTATAAAGAGGCTCGTAAGGAATCTAAGAAAGCTATTTGCGATTCAAAGAGTTTAGCTTTTAATGATTTATATAATAGATTAGATACGAAGGAGGGAGAAAGATATATGTATAAGTTAGCCAAACAAAGAGATAAGAGTATTAATGATTTAGTTCAAGTGAAGTGTATTAAGGATGAAGATCAAAAAGTACTTTTCTTATAAGATGATATTCAACAAAGGTGGATGAGGTATTTTGCTAAATTTTTTAATGAAGAATGTGAAAATATGATTGACTTTAGTGACTTTATCACCTTAAATGAAAATAAAGTTTTTTGTTTTTATCGGCGTATAAGTAAAACCGAAGTTAGAGAGGCTTTAAAGAAAATGAAGTGTGGAAAAGCTGTTGGACTTGATGATATTTCAATAGAGATGTGGAAATGCTTAGGAGATGAAAGAATTTCTTGGCTTACTAAAATTTTTAATACTATTTTGAAGACTAAAAAGATGTCAGATCAGTGGAGAATGAGTGTGTGAATTTCTATTTTTAAGAATAAAGGTGATGCACAAGAGTGTGCGAATTATAGAGGAATTAAATTAATGTGTCATACTTTAAAACTATGGGAGCGAGTTATGGAGCATAGGTTGAGGCGTGATACTAATGTTTCTGAAAATCAATTTGGATTCATGCCGGGTAGGTCTACTATGGAAGCCATACATTTATTGAGAGGTTTGATAGAGAAATATAGAGAGAATAAGGAGGATCTACATATAATATTTATTGATTTAGAGAAAGCATATGATAAAGTTTCAAGAGAAGTGCTATGAAGAGTTGCTGAAAAGAAAGGAGTTAATGATGCTTATATTCAAATCATTAAAGATATGTATGCAGGAGTTATTACTTGTGTTCAAACACAAGGTGTTTTGACCAAGTATTTTCCTATTTCGATTGGATTGCATTAAGGATCAGCCTTAAGTCCATATCTTTTTGCTTTAGTCATGGATGTTCTCACTAGACATTTGCAAGAGGATGTACCTTGGTGCATGCTTTTTGCTGATGATATTCTTCTTGTTGATAAGACTAGAGAGGGAGTTCAAGGTAAACTTGAATTATGGAGGTCACTTTAGAGTCTAAAGATTTTTGCTTGAGTAGATCTAAAACTAAATATATGGAGTGTAAGTTTAGTGGAAATAGACCTAGTGAGGAGATTGTGACTTTGGGCAATCAAGTCATTAATAAGAGTACACGTTTTAGATATCTTGGATCTATTGTTCAAAGTGATGATGAAATTGATGGGGATATTATCAGCAGAATTCAAGTTGGATGGTTGAAGTGGAGGAATATATCGGGCTTATTGTGCGATAGAAAAGTTCCCCTTAAACTTAAGGAAAAATTCTATAAGATTGTGGTGAGACCTGCAATGCTTTATGGTGCCGAATGTTGGCCATTAAAAGAGAAGCATAATACTAAGTTAAGTGTTGTAGAGATGAGGATGCTTAGGTGGATGAGTGGCTTGATCCTTAGAGATAGGATACGAAATGAGCATATACGTGAAAAGGTTGGAGTAGCTCCAGTGGAAGATAAGATTAGAGAGAGTCGCCTTAGATGGTTTGGTCACATTAAACGGAGGCCTTCCGATGACCCGGTTAGGAAAGTTGAGGTATTAGATTTGACTTATGTTAAGAAAGGTAGAGGTAGATCTAAAGGTGTTGTATGGAAGGGACAACACCTCTTTTCACTCGGCTGCACAAATGACTCCATTCAAGATGTTGTATGGAAGGGACCCCCCTCACTTGGTGTATTTTGGGAGTAGCAGTACTCCTGTTTGTTCAGTGGAGGAGTACTTGGAGGAGGGGGATCGAGTGCTAAAAGAGTTGAAGAGACATTTACTGAGAGCTCAACAAATTATGAAGAAACAAGCGGATGGGCATAGGAAGGACATCCAGTTTGAAGTGGGAGAGAATGTTTTTTTGAAGCTCCGACCATATAGGCAGAAGACAGTTGCTAACAGGAGGAATGAAAAGCTGGCTCCAAGGTATTTTGGGCCTTATGAAGTGCTGGAGAAGATTGGGGCAGTAGCATATCGACTGAAATTACCACCCTCGGCAACTATACACCCGATTTTTCATGTCTCGCAGTTGAGGAAGGCCATTGGTGACTACACAGCCAACCCCAAGCTACCAGCAACACTTACGGTGGAGATAGAGGTGATTCTGGAAACCTCAGAGCTGGAGGGGGTCTGCCAGAACAAAGATGGAACTAAGGAAGTGCTGATCAAGTGAAAGAATCTCCCGTATTACGAGGCCACGTGGGAGCCATACGAGAGGATGAAACATCAGTTTCCTGATTTTCACCTTGAGGACAAGGTGATTCTTTGGGAGGGCGGTATTGTTAGACTGGTTCACTTGGAACCGGTCCAGAACCAGCTGGCCCAAGGGCTGCTAGTCTATAGGAGGCGGAAGTATCCGCCTCCTCTATTTGGTCTGCTCAAAAGGAGCGGGCCCCACTACTTCAATGAAGGGGAAATTCAAACGGAGTGGGGAGAAGAGGTTTTGGGAGGGAAATTGAATTATGAAAGATCTTGTATTAAAGGGGGATGAGGGAATTAGGGAGAGGCTTTAATTGATTGGAATTAGGGTTTCTTGGAGGCTTGGGATCTAGACAATCTTGTCTAGAGATTTGGGAGAGACGATCCTCCTCTCGAATTGA
Source organism: Dendrobium huoshanense (assembly GCA_016618105.1). Lineage (NCBI taxonomy): Eukaryota > Viridiplantae > Streptophyta > Magnoliopsida > Asparagales > Orchidaceae > Dendrobium > Dendrobium huoshanense. The sequence goes on from CM028344.1 coordinate 38,228,216, forward strand.
GGATCTCTTGTATCTTTGCTTTGTTATTATTTTTCGTTGATTGTTATGAGAGATTGCTATCGTTTGTTGTCCTTCCATCACGTTTCTTTCTTTTTCTCGCTGTTTTACTAATTTTTGACTAGGTTTGTTTGCGAACTCGAGTAGATCCGATAGGATTACTTGCGAACTCAAGTATTTCCTATCAGCATCCTCATATCTGCAACACTCAACTTAGTATTATGCTTCTCTTTTAATGGCCAACATTCGGCACCATAAAGCATTGCAGGTCTTATCACGATCTTATAGAAAACACGACACGACAGTTTAATCAAAATTTTCCTATTTGGTTAATCTCTTAATTCTCAAGGGTTCGCCGAAATTGAACAACATGTTACAAACTGAACCAAAGTTTTTCTGATTCCAATCACAATTGGACCCTTCAAAGATCCCACATGAATAAAGAAAGCTGCTTTTTCTACTTGAGCTACAGCTAACATCTGGTGGTTTCTCTCATCTTTTACAGGTTTAATGCAGTAATGAACAGCTGGGCTGCAGCCTTCAACTGGGCCCCTGGAGTCGCCTTCCAAATCCGAGACGTCCGAGCTCGCGTATCCGGCGACATGGCCTGGGTCACCATGAAAGCTTATATCGACTTGGATTCTGATCAATTCTTCATGACAAATGTCTATGAGTTCCACAAAGGCCATTGGTACATGGTTCACCATCACAGCACTATCATGGTCATGGATGGAGACCCTGGCCCAGGCCAACCCAATGGTTTTGCCTGAAGAATACAGTCAATAACAAAGCTTCTGCTTCCCTAGGTCCTTTTCTTTCTATTATTACTTTGGGATTTATTTCCTTACTTACCTTGTAGATCGCTACTGTTTATACTATATTTTTTTTCCTCAAGTTTTTACCTTGTAGAGGCACCCGCACCCAATGTTTGTCATTAAAGTTTCATTTGGTACGGTTTTTTTATTGCTTCCTAAAGCAATTTCTTAGTATAAAAATTTAAATTTTATACTAGGAAACTGCTTTATTAAGTAGAAAGAAAGCCGTCCCAAACGAAGCCCAAGTAGAAGATGCATCAGCCTTTTTTTTTTTCTTCAACTGGAGAAGTCTTGTTTGTATTTCTTCTTTAGGAAGGGGATATAGGCTTGCTGGAGAGGAGGCTAGTTGTCCAGTACTCTTGTCACTATGCCTAAGAGGTTTTGCTAAGTCTTGGTAAGGTTCTTATGCCTGATTTATTGTGAATTATATGTGATTTAGTGAAAAAGAAAATGTAATACTAATTTGTTATTCCAAAGCAAAAATTTAATCTTTAATTATTTGTTTTAATTTGTAGTTTGGCTAATATTTTATTTGGGACAGCTTTTTTACTGTTTTCTAAATCAACTTTTTAGTATAAAAATTTCTAGTTCAATTGATTTTTTACAAAAAGTTGTTTTAAAAATCAATAAAAAAATTATTCCAAATATAATCTTAAGCCATTTAAATTATTTATATGATTTTTTCATATAAATTATGGCAAAATTAATTTTTTTTTCCTATTTCAAAATCATGACTTTCTAATTTTATATTTAAATAATTTAGATATTATTTATTTATTTAATAACTTTTACAATCATTATGTTTTTTTTTATTATAATTATTAAAAATATTAAACAATTTTAAAAATATAAAGGTATTTGAGGAGGTTAATTTTATATGCAAGATTACATATTCAAATCCTCTTAAATATTAGGCATGTGTTCTTTGTTTAGAAACTATCTCTTCAAATTTTGAAAATTAAATTTTTTTAATTAATTCTATTAATTGAGGCTTAATACATGTTTGTCAGTCAGATAATTTTAATTTTTTTTTCAAATTATTTAATATTTCTCAAAAAATTTCACTCATACATGATAATTATGACAAAAATTTAAATAATTTTCAAAAATATTTTTAATATTTTGAAATGCATTATATTAATTAGTGATACTTGAAATTTTAGTTAGTTAATATTTTATCATAAATTGGCTAGTGCTCCAAGGCTTTTAAGTTCATTAAATATAATAATTATGCGAGACGTCGCAATAATTATTTTAAGTATGTATATTTAATTATATAAACCATTAAGTGGCCCATATATTTGAATTATTGGAATTTAATTATTTATATGAAATCCTATTAGTCAAGAAGAGATGCTTTGATCAATCATTTATGGACCGTTTGATCAAATAACTCCTATCAGCGGTTATTGTAACCAATCCGTAGGAAATAACTACCGGTCCTTTCTCTCTCTCTCTTATTATGAGGAGTTGGTTTGCTCAATAGAGAATTAACTCATGAAAGAAGAAAGTGAAGGGAGAGAGAAACCATAGTTCGGAATTCGACGAATTCAAAATGAATCAAGATATATTTTTCTTTTGATTAAAGGATTGTGAAAATTATCTTGTTTCAGAACTTGAGGATTTAAGTCTTATGTAAATTAAAGTTTTTCCTTTCGATTTCTTTTACATAATTTATGATGCGAGTTCTTGCAAGAATTAGAGAACTCATAATGCATGTTTGGAGTTCTTGTAAATTTAGAGAACTTAATCTTATATAAAGTTCTTGTATGAATTCAAGAACTTAAATCTTATGTATGATTAAGTCTTCGCTAGATATTTAAGAACTCCATAAAGTCTTACAACTTTAATTCCCGCGACATCAAAAATTTGACCCGAATTAGACCCGTCGACCCGAATTGACACCCCTATTAATTACCTCCGTTTTTTTTTACTTTTTTTTGTATTTGTAATCGTTTTTTATTCAATATATACGTGGCCCTAATTTTCCCCCCAAAAAAAAATATATGGATAACCGCTGAATGGATCATTTCTAACCGCCTTTGAAATGCTAGATAATATTTTCTTATAAAACTAGGATTTTGGACCAGAGAGAGCGGGACGCAAATGTCTACGGAAATGGAGATCGAGAAGCCGCCGCCGGGCGCCGTAACGACGCCCTTATTGATCGAGAAGGCGACGAATTCGACGGCCCAGGAAGTGGACCCGCGCATCCTCAAGGCCATCAAGTCGGCAGCCCGCTTCTCTGACGAGGAGATCCGCGCCGCTGTGGATGCCCTAATGGACCAGATGAAGAAGCCCCACTCCCAGGTTCTTTTTGTCATATTTTCTCAAGAAAATGTTCTCAGTCCTTGGACTTGTGGATAATTATGAATTCTGATGTCAAGGCGAAAGAATTCTGTAGCTTATAGTGAATATAGATTTGTAATGATTGATGGATTGGTTAGGGTTGGAAAAGCGAGTGGATTTGTGAGTAAATTTGCTTGGTTTCTATTGAATGAAAGGTTTTTACTTTGGATTTTAGGACCTGTACTTTTGCGTCCCTTTCTCATGACTTAATTTTGAAAATGCCTGTGATTTGCGCCTCTTTTTGTTTGCTTGATGGTATTGTACCGTAAATTAGTTGTTAAAGTTCAATTTTATTTTTCATCCATCAAATGGAATTAATAACGAGGGGATGTTTAATTCGCGGGAGAGTGGTTCTTCGTGTTCTGAGGAAGGAATATTTTGTTGAAGTAGCTTTTTTTTTTTTCTCACATGGATGTAATTAGCTCTTATATTTTGTAACTGGAAGTGACAGTTGGTTAAATGATGGTGGAGAATGAGAATGAGAATTTGATATCTGTAGCCTTCTATCATTACAAAAATTGAAAATGATTGGTTCCCGTTATTGCTCCTATAATTGGAATGTGAAGTTTCTGATTCCAAACGAGAGATTCGGGTTGATTTCAGGGTTCCTTTTGCGTTAGCATAGAAATGTTTTGCTATTTTGGTGCTAAAAATGTACATGATTGCTTTTTTTTCTTTTGGCTGAAGCCTGCAAGTTTAGATTTCTACACAGAACTTCATCACCAAAGAATGAAATCATTTGTACTCACATCATGTGATCCTCGAGGAATATTCATTAGGATTTCTTTAAATTTAATCTTCTCATTATCCGATTGCTGCATTTGAATTTATTTCCATTAATGTCTTGCAGGTGCGCTACCTTGCAGTCCTTATTGTTGATGAATTGTTTATGCGTTCAAAGCTTTTCAGAAGCCACTTTGTGGTCAATTTGGATCAGTTTTTGAGCCTAAGTGTTGGTTTTAGGAAAAATCTTCCTCTACCTCCCCCTTCAGCAATAGCTACAAATTTGCGCTCAAAGAGCATAGAACTATTGGAGAAATGGAATGCTTCTTTTGGAATCCATTACAAACAACTCAGATTGGGTTTTGATTACCTAAAGGATACTCTAAGGTATCAGTTTCCAAATCGTCTCGAAAATGCAGCTCGACTGCAACAGGAGAGAAGAGAAAGACACCTCAGAACAATGCAGATTCTTCTCAATAAATTTGAATATCTGAAGGAAAACTTTACCTCTATCAAATTTGATATTCAGTCAACAGTAGATGAAATAGGAGAATGTTTGGAGATTGCTAATGCCAAAGAAGAAAATGCTTTTGAATTCCCTGTTGATGGTGATGAGGTTGAAGAACTCAACTCACTTACATTACGCCAAATACGTCTAGAATCTTTGAGGGAGGGAGAGAAGGTTCAGGAAAACAGCGAAAACAAGGCAATCTTTGATGCATTAAGGGAATCACACAAGCTTCTTATCACAAAGCATTTGTCATCTATGAAAGAGTGGATATCCATCCTTGTGAGAGTCGATGCAACTGACAACAAATTCAGAGATACTGCATTAAAAGAATTCATCGATCTTCGTAATCTCATTCAATCACTCGAGAAAAAATGCACTGATTTGGGTATTGTTCTTGATCCAAGCATCGCTCAGAAAGAAGATGAAGATTTGTGGGAAGAAGGGAAGATAGAGGATTACAAGCCAGAGTGTACTACTGCTTCCACAAGTACAACTGAGGACTTCTTCACTAAACCAGCGAACCAAAAGAATGAAAATACAGCTTCAGTGGAGAGCGAGACTTCTGCTGGTAACTTTGTAAGTTCAATAACTGACAGGGAAAAACTCTTAGCTGAGGCACCTGTATTGACATGGAGTCCTTTCATGCTTGACAAATGTGCTGCCCAAAGTGGGGTTTTAGCTAACCAGAGGGGCTTAGAGATCGAGGGTCATTGGGGTAGAGTGGATCCAGATGCCATGATCCCTGCAGAAAAAATTGCAGAGCTTAATTTTCATTGTACAGTGTATAAAGAACAACCAGTTGAGATCCGGCCATGCCTTGCGCCTCTTAAAAAGGGTGGTCTCTGCCAGAGAAGAGACTTGAAGGTGTGCCCTTTCCATGGACCTATTATACCACGAGATAATAATGGCAATCCTATAGAACAAGGTTTGAGGACTGTAGTGAGTGATAGTCAGCCTTCTCAGGAAGTCGGTGAAGAACTAACAGGGAAGGAGTCTTTTACAGAGGCAATATACTTAAAGACTGAGCAAGCAGACTTACAAGATTCTCTATGTCCAGGCAAAGAAGTGATTGAAAAACTTGCTAAACAGGCAGTGAAGAATGTGCATGAGCGAGATAGAGAAGCAAAGGCATTGAAGCGAGCAAAACTTGCGAAGATTCGCAAGCACAACGAAGAAGTATTACGAGATTCTGCAATTGCTTCAACATCATATTCAGAACTTTTTGCTGAGCATAGTGTAGAAGCATTGCGTGATAATGGAGCTGGTGTCAAGGTGAAGAAAACAACACTAGCATCAATGCTGAAGAAGAAAGTAACTGCAAAAGATCGAATAGCTCGGAGGCTTTTGGACTCCCGAGCAACTGATGCTTCAAGTAGACAGGTTACACTTGGTGAGGATTCCAAGTACAGAGAAGCTTTTCCCAACCAATGGTAGGAAAAAGAATTTGTGCATCAACTGTTCAAATATACTTTTGTTAGATCATATGCTCTCATGTGACCATCAATTTGCTTTTTTTTTTTTTTTTTATTTGGCAAGATAGGTGAATCGCTTGAACCACAATGTAAGTCTATTCATGGGGACAATTTCTGCAGCATTATTGTGTCATACTTTAACATTATGGGAGAGAGTTTTATTGAGCATAGGTTATGACGTGAAACTAATATTTCACAAAATTAATTTGGATTCATGTTGGGTAGTTCTATTATGGAAGTTATACATTTTTGAAGAAGTTTGATGGAGAAGTTTAGAGAGAATAAGAAAGATCTACATATGATATTTATTTATTTAGAGAAACTTATGATTCAAGATAAATGCTTTGAAGAGTTTTAAAAAAGAAGAGATTAATAATGCTTATATTCAAGTAATTAAGAATATGTATGCAAGATCAATTACTTGTGTTCAAACACAGTGATTTGATCAAATATTTTTCTATTTTAGTTGGATTACATCAAGGATCAGCTTTAAGCTCATATATTTTTGCTTAAGTCGTGAATGATCTTATTTGACATTTGTAAGATGACGCATCCTAGTGTATACTTTTTGTTGATGATATTCTTCTTGTTTATAAGACTAAAGAGGGAGTTGAAAGTAAACTTAAATTATGGATCTAAACTTTATGTCTAAATGTTTTCATTTGAGTAGATCTAAAATCGAATGCATGAGATGTAATTTTAGTAGTAATAGATCTAGTGGGGCGATTGTGGTTTTGGGTGATCAAGTCATTAATAAGAGCACATATTTTAGATATCTCGGGTCCATTATTCAGATGTTGATATTAAAAGCAGAATTCAAGTTGAATGGTGGAATGGAAAAAAAAAAAGAAAAAGCTTATAATACACGGGATAATTAAAATATTAGAAATGACCATTTTTATTAGATTTAAATAAGAATTTGACTTTTAATGAGACAATTGAGAAATATGATTAATGAAGCTAACCTCATGTAGTGAGATAAAGGTTAATGTTGTTGTGATTAGTATATAAACAAAAACAAGCCTTTAACCCATTACATGGGGTTGGCTACATGAATATGTTTTTTTTCCATTTTATCCTATGATGAGTGAAATTCTCATTTAAAGCTAATTGAAAAATATCATTTTTAATATTTTCTAATCAAGTCTTTTTAAACATATCTCTATTTTTCTTAACATAAGTCAAATCTAATACATCTACTCTCCTTACAAGTTACAAGACTGCCATTTTATGAAAAAAAAAAAAACTTATAACATCGATGATAATTAAAAAAAATCACAATAATTCTAAAAATCCTAAAATTTTGGTACCATAAGCATATTTTAATATCATGGAAATTCAATTTCATGCTATCAATGGCTAGTTGACTTATTTGACTTTGCTATGACTTATAAAGATTCCCCATATTTTGTTTGAGCAAGGGTGTAAGTGAGCTGAGCCGACTTGAGCTTGACTTGTTAACAAGCTTGTGAACCGAGCTTATTGAGCCAAGAGCTTGAGCTCGAGCTTATTTAAGCTCGGCTTATGAGCTCATGAACCGGCTCAAATCACAATTATTATTATTTTAAATAATTTTTATTTTAAATATTAAATTGAATATTAAAAAAAAATAATAAGTGTAGTTTTTTTAAAAAAAATCCCTCCTGTTGTGTTAATAAATGCTCGTGGATTTGCAATTTGAGGCGCATCACGTGGGAATTCTAATTTACGAATAGTTCACGTGTGAAACGTAGCGGAAGCTCAAGTGCGGAACTCGGTTACGCAAAGGGCTCGTGTGCGGACTGCGGGCTTACGTGCGGATGCGAATGACGAGGACTGCAGAGGTGAAAAACGCAGGCTCGAATCGTGAAGTTGAGCGGCTCGACAAGCCATTTGCACTGTGAAGAGTCGAGCTCGAGCTTGCCTTTTGAGCTTGAGTTAAAGCCGATTTTTCAACTAAAGAGTCGAGCTCAATAAGATCATTGCTCGGCTCGACTTGATTTAAAATTTCTCCTTTTAATTCACATTAATCTAAATGATGGAAAATTGGTTAATTATTCAAGCTAACTTATTAAAATTAATGATTAAAAATATATTTAGGTGTTAAAAAGCATTTTAAATATATTTAATTATTTAAAATGGTAACTATTTTAAAATGTATTCATTAATTTTTTATTTAGTACAAATATATTGTAGTGTGAAGCAAATCATGTAAAGTAAATATGACTATTTTTGTCATTCTAATTCATAATGCATATTAATTAAATTTTAAGAAATAATTGAACCACATATATAATCATTGATAATAATTTAAATGAATAGTTAATTAATAAATAAATAAATGAGGAATTTAAATATGTAGCATTCATTATTCTATCATTTCCCTATTTAACAATATTGGTAAAAAGATGATATCGGTTGGCCGTCGTTGCCCTTTGTTGCTTGCCATGCCACAACCAACCCTTGTCTGCAGCCAATCGTCACCATCATAATCGGCTGCGCCCATTGCTATAGCCCTTCACATCCTTCATCATCGATAAATTATTCTATGCGGCTAACTCCAGAGGTGAATCAGAACACACCACATCACCTGATATCGAATGGTACACAACAAAAAAAATGACGTGAGATGTTCTCATTCGCCTCTGGATGCCGTTCGATGACCACACAAATAATTTCTCCTCATTATCAACCATCACCATTCAACTATTATTCTAAATACATTGTTATTTATTTTGAATTCGGGATTATTTTTTCATCAAACCGAACATCCCTAAATAAAAATAAAAATTTATTTGTAGGTTTTAACCATCGAGATAAATTAGCAAGAGCCTGTGGAGGTGGATCAATTATTACGTCCTCCGATCGGACGTAGAGGAACGTCCGGTCGGAGGCCAAATCGTGCCAAAAAACGAGAAATACCGAGCAATATCAAACAATAACGAGGAATACCATCACGTGAAGACCTAATACCGAGTTATACCGAGCTATACCGAGTAATACCGAGTTATACAAAAGTTGGACCGAGTTTTTCCTTAAAGAACTCGGTACAACTCGGTATTACTCGGTATAGCTCGATATAACTCGATATTGATATTCACATAGCCGTATTCCTCGTTATTATCAAATAATACCTAGTAATATCGAGCAAATACCGAAATGTTTTTTTAGGGAATTTTACCTCCGAGCGACGTTCCTCTACGTGCTTACACCGGACCTAATAAAAGTTCTTGGAGGTGAGGCAGAGAGAGGGGAGACGAGAGAGACTGCGAGAGGATCGAAGAGGGAGAGAGTGAGGGACTCTGAGAGAGGGCGGAGAAGGTGGCGGATGGGAAAAAGGTTTGGAGAGGCGCGGCGAGGGCGAGGCTTGGTTGCTTAATTCCGGAGGTCACTGTCATGGAGCTAATCAAAGATGGTATGATGTCAAGTTTCTGCTCCTTTCCTTCTTTCTTCCCTTTATTCCTTGTCGTTCTTCATCAATGGAGGAGATGCAGGCTATGGGTTGATAGCAAGAGTGTTTACTGGAATTAGGTCTTTCCTTGACCTTTCGTCTTCTTTATGCAAGCTTAAAGGTTTGGGGAACCTATTTAAATTAAATAATATTTTTATTTGTATTGCTTTCATGTTGTTTTTTCAGTAGTGTTGTGTTTCGATTGAAACATATGAATATGTTGTTTACATCAATCTTATTCGAGGTGAAGTATAACCCAATTACATGTGAATTGTGTAACCTTTCTTGTACTCGTCTACACTTAAACCAACATCCACTACAGGAAAATCACTTATTACCGGCGGAATTTTCCGGCGGCTTTCCGGCGGTCATTTTTCCGGCGGCTTTCCGGTGGCTTTCCGGCGGTTTTTGACGTTTTATTTCCAACAAAATTTTCCGACGGCTTTCCGGCGGTTTTCCGACGGCTAATTTCCCCGCAAAATTTTGCGTCGGCTAATTTCCCGCAAAATTTTCCCGCGGATTTTTCCGGCGGCTTTCCGACGGATTACTGGCGGCTTTACTTAACTAGTTTATTTTAATTATCAATTAAAATAAAAATTTTAAATTAATAATGTTTAATTATAATATTCAGACTTTTTTAATATAAATAAAAAAATACTTAGTTTTAACTATTTTGCAGAAACGGCGCAGTGGTCAGGGAGCGGGGCAGCGGGTGAGGAGGTCCACGGTTCGAAACTCAGCGAAGGCAGCGCGGGAGCGGGCTCGTTGGCGCACTCGGGCTCGCCTGGCTCACGCGAGCCCGGTCCGACGCGACGCGGTCTGGTCTGGCGCGACCCAAGGCCTGGTGCGACCGCCCGCCGGAGCGGGTTGCTGGCGTGCCGCCGGGGAGCGGTTTCAGCGGGAGCGAGTTTTTTTTTTTTATTATTTTAGACCGCCGGCAAACCGCCGGATTTATTTGCCGCCGGAAAAAGCCGTCGGAAATTATTTTCCTACCCCGTTTTTTCCGGCGGCACGAAAGCCGCCGGAAAACCGCCGGAAAATTAAAAAACCGCCGGAAATTGGTCAAATTCCGCCGGAAAAAGCCGCCGGAAGTGGGTGATTTTCCTGTAGTGATCAATCTTATGCGACTTAGATATATACTAGTTTTATTGCACGTGCATTAAACGCACGTGAAAAAAAAAAATTAAAAATAAAAATTTATATTTAAATTATTTTTATTATATTATCAATGGAAAGCCAATTTATCCAAAATTTCTCACAAGTAACTATCATTTATCCAATCTAAGAGAAGATTTTCATATTCTCTTGCTTAAGAGTGATGCAAGCTATAATAAAGATTCCAATATGTTTAACGCCTTCTCAAAATGTAAATTGTGTATTACCATACTTCCAAATAAAAATATAAGTCATATATAACAATATTTTAGCAATGAGGTCCCATACATAGAGTTCAATAAACTTTCAATCTTGCAAGTGAGGCTAAGGTGAGTAGGAGAAAAATAATCCAACCTCTTGTACGAAATGCTTAGTGACATTAGTTTTAATGCTTTCCGAAATACAAAAACAATGCAAATTGTGTTGTAAGAAGAAATTGCTTGTTATTCTATAGCTTGGTGAATTCATCAAATGAACAAAAGAGATGTCAATTGAATAATGAGATAACATAATAAAAAATTCATAAATATTTGTAGACCTTCCTTGGATTGAGTAGAAGCATAAGCCTTTGGCTATCGCCCAATGTTTAATTGAAGAATGCAAGCCAAATAGTTCCGATCATATAAAAACTGTTTTCTTTACTTACTTCCAATAGAAAAGATGTGAAGAAGCTTTGAATATTTAAATCACATTTAGACATTGCTTTGTTATAAGTGGATTTTTTTTAAATAAATTTTTATAGCTTTTTTATCTAATATGAACATTTGCCAAAAATTGACTCAAAATATTCTAAGTTTTCTTTTTGTGAGGGATTAAGTGTTGACAAGTTTACATAATTATTTAAACTTTTTATTATTTAAAATAAAAAAAGAAAGACAAAAATAGCAAATGAATACACTTGTATTAATCTCATTATATTAATGATTTATTTAAAGCCTTATAAGCACTAATAGTGTTAGGCACCTAAATTACTTTGATAAATAAACAAGACAAATGATTAAGATTAAAACTTTTAAATAAGCGATTAAAAACAACACCATTAAGCATCTATGTCTTCCCATGAAATATGTATATTGTCTAGTTTTAAACATTCATCTTTTTATCAAGTTTTTTATTTATAAAAATCCACCAATGGGCCTACGCGTTAATTCATAAAAAAATTAGTCTTTAAAGGGATCAAATGTCCGCTAATGCTAAATAAATTACAATTACAACTCAAAAGAAATCTAAAAAGCTAATGATCCCAACTACAATACATGAAAAAGAGTAAAGAGATTATCGTAATTGAGATTATAATAATAAATATTATATAATATTTTATGATATATTTTTTTGTCCATAATAAACATTTATAACCTCAAACTAATTAATTAATAAAAAGTGCAGATTACTTACCTTTATTCAAAAGTAGATGCAAACAAACAATATTAAAATTCACTATTAATAAATAATATGTGTTCGAAAGGGACTAAAATAAAATAATAAAATTACAATTCTAATATATATTAATGATATTAAAAAAAAATCAGTATTCTAAATTAATAACACATATTTCATAAGGTTGACGATTTAAAATAATTACATCAATATGAAAAAATATCATGCAAAATTCAATAAATTCTATCTACATAATTAATTACAAAATATACATGCAGACAAATAACTTTATGTATACTTGTCCATAAAATAATGATAGGTTTTTTGGCCAACTGAAATAATATATAATGAAAATAAATTAGTTTCTTTGATATGAACTGAAAAAAATGCATTAACAAATATGAACAATGATTTTCAAATATGAATTATTTAAACATATAAATAAATTATATGTGTTAGAAAGAAAATAAAATAGCATGATATAATTACAAATTAAATATACTAAAAATTAATTTTCTTAATTTAAGTAATTTCAAGAATATCTATAGAATTTTAAGAAATAATTAAGTCTTGTTCCATAAGAGTGTATATAGAAAATCAAAAATTTATCAAAAGAGAACCGATATGATCCAATCAACTTCAATGCATGCATATAATTATAATTAAATGCCCTTTGTATCAAATTTTCTTAGAATTTAATAGTTATGTGTTGAAAAGAAAAATTTTGACAAATAAATGTTAGTTTGTTTTCTGCAAAAATAATTGTGTTGTTTCACCAAATAATTTGAATTGTTTTAAGAAATTTTAATCTGCAAAAATAATTGTGATGAATACATATTTTGTAATTATAAAATTTTGAGTAATAAGACATATTTTTAAGTAATAAGAAATGTTGATGAAAATTCTTTTTTTTTATTATACAGATTTCAATGTATTATTTAGAATTCAATTCTTCTTAAAGTATTTTTTTTAATTGATTTAGAGAAGATAAATAATTCTGACATAATATAACATCATGCATATAATTTTGCATTAATTCAAATAAGATTTGTTTTCTTCTTTTTAATGATTTTCTAAGATAAAAAATGCTGAATTTGATTACGAAATATTTTTTATTGGTAGCATTTGTATAATAATAAAGACAACTACTATTATTTGTTTAGAATGACCATAAGTTGTATTACCTCATAACATATGAGTTAAAACTCATATGCGTACCTGAAAAATGGAAGAGCAATGAAAGTTGTTGACTACTTAACTCATCTCTAATGCCAAAGATAAACTCTAATCACCACGCTAGGGGAGCTTTTTCTTTTTCCGCTGCTACAAACAAGTTTTGGCGATCCCTTCTTCAGTTTGGACTTTATGAATGAGTTCTGCAACGTATTTCAGATATTTAATGTGAGAAGTTTCGCAATTTAAAGTATAATAATGATTGAGAATACAAAGTGTTGCCTCGAGATTTTAATTTCTAAAATGGAATACCAAGCATTCATCTAATAATGCTAGATGGATGGTCATATTTGACATGAGTATTAATTACTCATAATTAATTAATGTGAGTTACCAAATGTATAATAATAACTGAGAATACAAAGGGTCACACTTATTTATTAATTAACATTTAAAATAATAAATATTTCAACAATTTCATGCATTTCATGCAATTAAAATATTTGGCTTTTCAACAATTAGCTCTTATATAAATGCAATTAAAATTTAAAACGTCATGCATTTAATTAAATAAGTTTAAAAATAAATTAAATGTACAAATAAAATGAGAATAAATGCAATTAAAATCTTTGGCATTCCAACAATTAGTTCTTACTTAAATGCAATTAAAATGTCATGCAGTTATTAATTAAATGAAACTGATGAAAACTCAAGCATTTAGAAGAATTAAAATCAATTTTGATGAGGTGTATTTAAGGGGCATTAAATTACTTAAGTATTATTTTTTAAATTTATTAATAATTTATAATACAATGAAGTGACAAGATAATTTAAAAAAAAAATGAATGGCTAAGATTTACTATGGGTGGAAATTCAAGCCCTTTTTATAATAGAAGATAGTATATATATAGATTGGGCCCATACTTAAAATTAATGCTATGAATAATTCTATGATGAGAATTTATTAATGAAAATGAATAAAATTTCATTTATAAAAAATATGTGAAATTCTGAACATTTAGGCATGAATAAAATTTTGTTGATATGAATATGAAAGATTAAAATGAAAGATGAAGTAAAATGGGTTCAATATAAAGAATGAATGGTTAAATTTTTATATTGGGAAAACTAAAACAACTTTTATAATAAAATTGCACGTGAAAAAAAATAAAAATAAAAAATAAAAAGTTAAATTATAAAATTATTAAAGTATAATTATCTCAAAAATTTTAAATAAAAAGCATCATAATATAGGTAGAGAGGAAGATGACTATGTGAATCAGTGTGTGAGAGATTACTGACATTAGCTAGTAGTGAGCGCCCCCTCGGCTTCTCCTAAAATTTGGTGAGGCAGTGCCCGAGCCAGCGAGGAATAGAAGAAATCTGTGACCACATTGAAAGCAAGAATTGGAAGCGTTGGTGAAGTAAATTTTTTTTATTATTATTCAAAAACAAATCAGTCCTAATAACTAAGTGCTCTCGAAGCAACAGTGTGTTTCATCAAATAGTTTAAAAAGAAAAAAAAAATAGATATCTTATAATTGACTGAAGCATAACCTATCAGGACAACAATCAAAAGTTTTTGGGATTCAAAATGGGCGATGTAAACAGTTGGGAAGTAATTTTGATCCATCCCAAGCCAATTTTGCCTTTAGCCTAGGAAGTTCATTATCACCAAATGGAGGAGAAGGTTGCAAAGAACAAAATCTGCAAAAGAACGCTCTAGTGGGAGGTCCTTAAATTCCTTGTTCTCTTTGGTAACTTGAATGCGGAGGCAAACTTCAAGCACTGCAGTGCCTACACAAGAGAGCACGCTTGATCAGAGGAAAGAGTTGAATGGAAACGAAATTTTATGGTTAGTATAGAAACCACATAGAGAACAATAATCTTCAGATTGGTAGGTGTCGCTGCATAAGCCGAATGCAAAGAACGTCACTGGAGGTCGACTTCGTCATTATTATCTACGTATGATTCTTCTTCACGAATCTGCGTGAGGCCATAAAAAGAGCGTAAGCCTCCCGTAAATCCGACCTACTCAATCAAAGCAGTAGAGAATAAGAAAATGGTAGATTCATCCCCAAATAATCAGCGGGAAAAGAAAGTGAGGTAGATTTTCAAACCTTTTTTCGGCAAGCCGGTGAAACGCTTGTATAAAAGAAACTGCTGGGCAGTGAAATCGAACTGGAAATTGTTTATTAAAAATTGAAGGGGGGAGAGTAATAACTTTTTCTGTAACTTATCGGCAGTGAAAACGTCAAGTTTATTTAATGAAATTTAAATATTTTATAAGTAGCGATAAATGAAAGAATTTAAAGAGTCATATATGAACATTGTAGATTCATTTAAAATTTATAAACGAACGGTCAAGATTTGCTAAGAGTTGAATTCCAAGCCACTTTTATATAGTAGTATAGATAGATGTGAATATTTTTATTTATTAAATATTTTTAATAGAATGGACGGCCAAGATAATTAAAAAATAAGTAGAATGGATGAACAAGATTTGTCGGAGGAAGGAAACTCAAGCCCCTTTTATAATAGTAGTATAGATTTAACTAGTAATGACCTAGTTATACGTGAATTATGTGTTTCCTTACCTATCATGGAAACTTCATGATGCAGATCAAGTTAAAAGCCCAGGATAAGATCACAAATCAAGGTGCTGCATCAAGATTTGGACTATTTATCATGCTCAACTCTCCATGTAAGCTTATAGATGAGCTATAATCTCTTTGAAATCATTGAAGACTAATTATGTAAGATATTTTAATAGCCAAGGGGGTCATACCAATCAAGGAAGTAAATTTTTAAAAATTGATTTATTTTAGGACCTCTTTACTTGCATTATTTGGTCATTCCTAATATTCATCTTTTTTAATGTTTAAATTTTTTTTATTTCTCCCTTTTTTGTATTATGATAATTATTAATTAATGTAATATTATTTTATTCTATCTTTGATTCATTGAATAAAAATTATTTTTGGTTGTGTAACATTTTGTGGGAAGTCTTGGTGGCAATTCCCTTACGATTTTAGTAAGTCTTTGGCTATTTTTTCTCACTCTTACTCCAATTTTCTAAAACAGTTCTCATCTATTCAACAACACCTCAGTCTTAGCTTCCCTTAATCCTAAAACACATTCAACATCTTGAAAACTCTATCAAACATTTCATCACATCCCGCATAACCTCCCAAGGCCTCAAAGTACTCTTCAATAACCCTAAAATATCCCAACGAAAATCTTAATATGGAGACAATCTATGAGCATGAGAATTATTTACAACGCTTTAATCACTAATTCAAAATTTACAAAAACACTCAAATTAGTTCCCTAACTCCCAAACTTTTGATTTGGAGTTTTCCTTTTCTTCCAAGAAAATGTGCCCTTTTGATATCCTAGAAGTTTCATCAAATTTGTCCAAATCCTTAATACCCGTTTCACCACAACGTAAATAACGCTTCCATCAGCATTCTAAAGAGACACTAATCAAGTGGTTACATTCATCATAAAATTCTTATAAATCTTACAACACTTCAACTTGGTAGATATAGGAACTCTTAACAATCCACTTCTATATCAACACCATGAATGATTAAATGAACAATGACATCCCCACCCAACAAACTTTAGTTACAGATTAGTCACATTTAGTAAATAATTACTCAACCTATACTCCTGTGCAGATATCATATGCATAGTTGGTGAATGTAATGAAAGACAATAAGTACTTCCGTTGGCTGTCCTTTGTTCATGCAACTCTATTTTTTCTATCCATCAAAATGTTATGCTTTCCATAAAAACCACGACCATGACACAAAATATTTCCATCTCTTCAATCTTATCGAGGAAAGTATCAAAATTAGAAAGCTCAAGAAGGATCTTTAAATGATATTTATTGATTTAGAAAAAACATATAATGAAGTTCCAAGAGAAGTGCTCTGAAGAGTTTTAGAAAAGAAAGGAGCTGATTATAATTATATTCAAGTCATTAAAAAATATATACAAGAGTTATTACTTGTGCTCTAACACAAGGTGATTTGACTTTATTTTTCAATTTCAATTGGATTACATCAAGGATCAGTTTTAAGCTTATATCTTTTTGCTTTAGTCATGGATGCTCTTATTAGATATTTGCAAGAGAATGTATTTTGTTGTATTCTATGTTGCACCGATACGGATACGGCGACACGGATATGACACGATACGGATACGGGACATGACAATTCTTAAAAATACAGGATACGGATACAGTGCAGATACGACATTATAATATATAAATCATACATAAAAATAACAAATTAATCAAAGCATGATATTTGAAATGACAAAAAAATGAAAGCAACATCATTTGTAGCATTGTATCTTATAATATCAAAATAAAAGTAAGCATTAAATATTTAACTATCTAGTATAAAAACAAAAACAAAAACATAAATTGTCCGACATATAAAGTTTTTAATTAAAAGTAAGAAGGATCGACACAATTAATCCACATGAATTTGAAACATGAATTTTTTTAATAAAAAGTATAGATATGTTGCGCCTATCCCGGGGGTCCAAGGGGGCGCTGCTCCCTGGCGGGGTTCGACTTGCCTGGTCAGATCGCGGGCTCAAGGAGCAGCGCCCCTGCGGGGGTTTCAGAGGGCAGCGCCCCCAGAACAAATTTTCTCTACCTTCTCGGCACTACTTGGTACCACTCGGTACCCCTCTGTACCGAGCAGTACCGAGCGGTACCGAGTGGTACCGAGTTCCGATACCGAGCGGTACCAAGCAGTACCGAGCAGTACCGAGCGGTACTGAGTACTGAGTTCTAGTATCGCTCGGTACCGAATAGTACCGAGCAGTACCGAGCAGTACTAAGTTCTAGTATCGCTCGGGTCTCGGTACCGAACAGTACCGAGCAATACCGAGTACTGAGCAGTACCGAGTACCAAGCGATACGCGTGTTCGATACGATTGTTCGATCAAACTTAAATAATATTTTAATTTGACACGGCAATGCCGTATCCGACACGTATCTGTGCCGTATCGGAGGCGTATTCGTATCTGACACCTGTCCGATACAACATGCCTCATAAATAGGCGTATCCATGCAACATATGTTGTATGCTTATTATTTTTTTTGGGTAAACGTTGTATGCTTATTGTTGATGATATTCTTCTTATTGATTAGACTAAAGATAGAGTTGATGAAAAACTTGAATTGTGGAGGTCAATTTCAAGAGTCTGAAGGTTTTCATTTGAATATAACTAAAATCAAATACATGAGTGTAATTTTAGTAGTAATAGATCTTATGGTGAGATTATAACATTGGGTGATCAAGTCATTAAAAAGTGTGCTCGTTTTAAATATCTTAGATCTATTATTCAAAGCGATGGTGGAATAGATAGGATATTATTAGTAGAATTCAAGTTGGATGGTTGAAGTAGAGGAATGCATTGAACCTATTGTATGATAGAAAAGTACACCTCAAACTTAAAAGAAATTTTTATAAGATATGCAATACTTTATGGTGCAGAGTATTGGCCCTTAAAAGAGAAGCATACAATTAAGATAAATATTGTAGAAATGAGAATGCTCAGGTGGATGAGTGACTTTGCACTTAGAAATAGAATGCAAAACGAGTGTATATATGAAAAAAGTTATTGTAGCTCCAATGACAGATAAGATGAGAGAGAGTTGCCTTACATGATTTGGTAACACAAAATGTTAGCTTTCTGATGACCTTGTTAAGAGAGTAGATGTATTAAACCTGATCTATGTTAAGAAATATAGAGGTAGATCTAAAAAGATTTGGTTAGAAAGTATTAAAATGATTTTTTTATAAGATTTAACTTAGAATTGCTCTTAATAGGACAAAGTAAAAAAAAAAGAAGAAGATTCATGTAGTCGATCCCACGTAGTGGGATAAAGGCTCATTGTTGTTGTTGTTGTACTAGGCCAAACCTATTTAGCCCTAAGCCCAAACCGGTTTAACCAGTAGGAAACTTGAGGCCGTAATTAGAGTTCTGCTTTGTAATTTAGGAAGGAAATACAAATTCTGTTTTTCTTCTTTCTCTAATTCTCTATCATAGGAATTTGCATCTACTCAAAAGGTCTCCGCCTCACTTCTTACTACAGTAAGTAGCATAATATTAAGCTTGAGATCGGATTACAGCGATCATGGCTCAGGGTCATGTTTAAATGGATGATGTGTAATTAATGAAGATGCCTTTACACAACTTAAAATGTTAGTTGTAGTTAAGAAACAAAAAAATTCTAATGAACTAAGTTACAATGATCTCACCCACTTAACAACTCAATAATTATGCAACTTTTAAATTTTGCATCTTGCCTACTCGACAATTTATTATCTACTCAGCAATTATTAAAAAAAAAAAAAAATCATATGGATTTCTTTAAAAATTCATAAATCAATTATCATGTTAAAATCTTAAGTATTCAAAGGATGAAAAATCAAATCCTAAATTCAGATTTTTTCTATTTATGACAACATCCACACTTAGAATAAGTGCAATCATTTATAAGTGGCAAGTCTATAGATGTTGCCTAAGGAGTCCAAAGCTTTGGCGTAAGGTGAGATCTATTTAAGGAGATGACATTTTAGGATGTATTTAGGAAAAAAACTAAATAATACAAGAATTAGATGTTGATTGAATCAAATACGGGCATTTGAAATTTTTGATGTTTTGTTGGAGGAAAAACATATATGGAGAATTTTTTTCCGATGTTTTTAGAACTGCATGGCCCGTTCATTTTTAATGTATTTATTATTCATCAGATTTGGGTTAATTTCATATACTCTACGGGTGTGAAACTATTCCTGTCATCGCTGCATGTCTCTAGTCGTCACTACATTTGGCCACCTCTTCCAATGCCACCCACCTCTAGTCATTGGCGCTGCCCACCAACATCATGGCTAGTCAACATCGTATGTCAAATTTGGATTTTACTTTGCCAGCAACCAAGCAAAAAAATTTAACCTCCTAAATCTCTTCTACAAGCAATTAAGCATTGCAGAATATTTAAAGACATGTTTTGACTATATATTGTATCTTGAATGCATCAGATTTTCTATCATTTGCAATCAAAATATCCCTAAATATAACAATTCAGTATATTTATTATGCATTCTAGCCTATTCAGTTCAATTACTTCAATAATTTTTTACTTGGCTATAAAAAAAATATAAAAAGTAAAAGTATAACTCAAGGGTTTGCTTTCATTTATAGAACATAATTTACAATTTACCCAAAGTAGGATTTAAAAAAATAAACCTACAAGTTCTCAAGAATCATGCTTTGAATAATATCTCCTATTCTCTTTTTAAACTCCTTTTTATTGGGCAAGTTCAAGGAATTGTAATAAAACAAGCTTAAGTTTTTCCATTTATAGTTGATTGTCCCATGATTCTTCAGGATATCCAAGCAAAATATGATTCCTTCTTGGTATATGTACTTGATCTCATTCTTGTACTCGTTATACTCAGTGAACTCATTTATGATATGGACATTGAAGACTATGAAGTCGACTTGGCTTTGTCTTCCACTGATTTTCTCTGAGAATTTTCTAAATTGGCTATTTTGGCTTAATATGTAATGATCAAGCTAGTTCTTTTATATTATTCCTGGACTCAGTCAAACTAGATTCTAATTGATTGATTTGACTTTAGATTTTGACATTTTGTTGTTTACTTAAAACATTCAAAACTATTGTTCCAAATGGACTATAATCTTGGTGATTCTTTAGCAAACTTCTTGCTCTTTTGCTTGGCATTACAAGTTTCTTCAAAATAATATCCTTTTGCTTTAAATCATAAATAAACTGCTTTTCTACTTATAAACTCGCTTCATTTAACCTCTCAAATCAATATTCTTGGCAACTAACTTCTTATTATCATTTAATGAGAAAAAAGAAATTTGTCAAGTTGAAATTAACTTTCTCATCATATGAATGTAGATCCTTTGACATCAATTTTTCAAGATGCTAGTGAAGGTAGTTATATAATATAGAAAAATTGAAATCTAAGGCTATTGAGTTTAACTTATTCTTTGCAAAAGTAAGTATACACTAGTATCAATCACTATTTAGTCTTTGTTATCTGATAGGATGGTCAACTTCTTTCATTTTTGTAGTTGGGCTTAGAACTTTCAACTAGATGATATAATAATTCATCTTGGCCTTCTCTCACTCTCCCTCTCTCTGCTCTATTTTGCTTCTTAGCAAGCTTCTTCTTGCCAACTTCCTGTGAAGTTGTAGGTGCAACAACTTCAACTGTAGATGGAACTTTGTTTTCTTGGACTACTTGACCAGTGCTTGGTCCTACCTTATTCTTCATGGCTTACTCTTCTTCTTCTCTTAGGAAAATTTGCCTCTTCTTATTGGGGGCAAGTCAACAGTCTGCACGAGTATATGATTTACAAAATCATTTAAGTTGTCCCTAGCCACTTAATCTAAATAGACAACGTAAGGGTTATCTCCATGGATCTCAAAAAGTTCACATAATGAAAGATAAATGACTAAGTAAATTAAACTCCAATAAAATTCACTGTGGGCTCCTAAAATTCAAATCGTATGCCCTGACCTCTCTACGCCAGATCTCTTTTCTTATTTGTGTTTGTAATGGCGGAGAGTTTTAATAAATTTAGGTTCCAAAAGAATTTTCAGAAGATAGATTGGATTTTAGATAAGACACTACTCAGAGATTTCACCCTCTTCTTGTGAGGACTTTAAGATATGAGTTCTGGTTTTCTATAGGTGCAAGCCCCTATAATTAATTACCCCTCTTGATAACAATGAAAACTTTCGATTAAGGCTAATTATAAAAGAGGTTGCATAGGTTATGAATTCAGTGTATAATAGCAACCGTTTTGAGGTTTGAATTTAAGATATGAATTTTGGAGTTTATCACCATAAACTTAAAATAGATGGTGGGGGGAATAAAGATGAGCTCGATCAAGATTCCATAGTTTTGTCGTCCCAGGCTGTCATGTTCCTTAATCTACTTAGTTAGAGGAGGTAGTTGACCCAACTTAACAGAAGGTATCTTATCAGCAGCCATGGGTTGCTTTGTCCAATAACATATAGATCTGGATTGGTGTTTATCTAAGGGGATATATTTGAGTCCTCCTTACCTGACATAAGGTTTTATACTTATCGAATATACCCTATGATTCATTACTCAAGGGTTTGACACCATTAGAGAACATACAGGCTTTGGTCGTGATCATAATATAATGGTGCCATTTACGGTAAAACCATCCGATTAGATGACACGTGCCACGTCCCTGCTGGCAAGAGACCATTTGAGAATAAAACTTAGTGATACACTCGACAGAACATTCGCTCTTTGTGAGTTGAGATTAATTTCAAATTTATCACCCCCGACAAATAGTTGCGGGAGGTGGATGTGTTTAAGTTGTAAGTTTTTAAGTGATATATTTTATTTCAGGGATTTAGACTTTTGTTGGATTTAAGATTTGACCTCACTGGTTGAGATTTTCAATTAACATGGTCATCATCGGGATGATTTTTGGGCATTTGCATTTCTGGATTGAAGCTTGTTGACTTTGTCAAATTGCCGACAGAGGATCGGGTTCATGCTTGACTTTACCTGTTGACCCGCACAACATCCCTAAACATCACATGTGTTTTCATAACACGCTCGTTGGGGCCCATGAGGGTATTTGGGGGAGGGGGGTATTTTATGATTTAAATAAGGTCAACTCCATTCTTTTTGTAGAGAAGGATGAAACTTGAATATTTGACCCATATAGTATTCTCGGATTGTTGGATTTATGAATCACTTGTGACGATCAGAGCCAATGTGGATTGTAGCATTTGTCACAGCACATCATTCTAGGATTTTTGTATTTATAACTTTAATATGTTGCCCCGAGCACATGCAAGAAGTTATTTTCCAATGTATTTTCAGTACTATCGTAACTTGTTGCCTTCTGTCCGCTTGTAGAAGTAGAATTGTGGATCCGGTTGCCCCTTTCTTTGTACAGGTAAATTGTCGTGCACTACTTTTTGCTTTATGTAGGTGGATTGTAGTACACAAACTAATCTCTTATTATGATTCATGGAGGCCTGCAGTTGTTATATATTGTTTGCCATTATTTTATAAGGGATCAGTGTATTCGAATTTACATTGTATGGAGATCGGCTGCATAGGTATCATAATCTCCATTACTTGTTGTCGATTAGCACTCGTAGGCATGTTGTGTTTGTGGCGAATCTTCCATTACCGCCAATAGGTGGTTCATCATTATCTACAGGTGTACTATCGTATTTGTGATAATCTTTCTATAACCACCTATGGGCAAGCTGCAGTGTCTTCTCACATCTATATCCCTTCACCAATATTCTCAGATGAATGTGATAGGGACTGTCACATGTTCTCGTATGACATTTATGAAAAATATCATCAAATATGACTTTATTTCTTTTGGAGCTAAATGTGTCAACTTCTGCTTTGAAGCGAGTTCAAATTTGAGTACAATTCGAGTTTAAGTCTGACATTATTTGATGAAATTTGATTTAAAATTGATTTTATGTTTGAATTATGTTCAAAGAAATTTCCAATTTTATGTTCAAGTTCACTATTGTTTATTGAAAATTTCGACAGCCTCCCAGCATCCCAGCCCCACGAGGGGAGGTAGGGAGGGAACTTGTGCCCTTTCAAACCCTCTTGGCTTGAAAGATAATCAATGGTCGAGGGCTTTGGGACTTTGTCGGGTCCCGGAATCAGTCTTCGGAGGTCTTTGTGACGATTGTTGATTGCTGATTGCAGATAATTGCCGATTGAATGATTTTATTTAATTAAAAAAAAAAACATTTTGGATCCCCTAAAAAATCCGGTAGCCTTTCGCCCCCTCCCCTCGTGAGGAGATTGCGGATGGCACTTGCCCTTTCAATCCGCCCAGTCAGAAAAATAGTCAACAACTAAGGGTTTCAGGACATTGTTGGGTCCCGAAATCGATCTTTAGAAGCTCTGATTAACGAAGATTGATCGCAGATCAAGTGCTTGACGACGATTAGTTGCAGATCGAGTGGTTGCCTATGCTTGGTTTGAAAAATCCCTCGTCTCTCTCTTTTTTTTTTTTCATTTTATTTTATTTAAATAATAATATATATTTATTATAATCTAATATAATATATATTATTATATACATATTATAATAAAAATAAAAATATATATATATATATATATAAAACAGTACATATAATATATAATATTATATAATATATAAATAAAGAGAGGGAGCGAGAACCAGGAAGAGCCCGATCGAAAGCAGGGACGGACACGGCCAAGCGTCGGGTTGGACTCGGCGGCGTGGATTCGACCGCTGGGATTGGAGGAGTTGGACGGCGGCGTGGCAGCAGGCGTTGGAGTTGGGCCGGAAGAGGAGGAGGAAGCACGGCGGTGAAGGTCGACGGGCTTCAGCGGGTTCGAGACGTCGGCGGGCATCGACGGGAATAGCGAAAGGTAAGTTTCGGAACTTGATTTCTTCCTTCTCTGTGTGCCTCTGAGAGCGTGAAAATGAAAATGGGGAGGGTTTCCTCAAAAAGATGACTTCATCTTTCAATTCTACTTCTTGTCTTTGAAATAATATGAAGATGACCACATAGAACAACAAACTTCTCCATTAAGTCGCTCAAGTGAATTTATCAGCTTCTCCAAAACTTTGAAGCTCAAGGACTCTCTTACTAGTTTTTGTGTTCTCAAGCTCAAGATCGCCTTGAAAGGTGAGTGCCATTATCTTCAAGGATTCAAAATCTTTTGAGTATATTATCAAACTTACTCATTATAACTAAAGTAATTTGTTTGACACTCAGCAACTTTAAACTCGATACTTGAGCAGATCCCCTATGTTAGCTTAAACCTCATGATTAACATCCTTTCCTCCTTTCGAACTAGTGGAGACATCATTTTATTCATTACCACCTACAGTTGATTACTTTTGGGAAGTTGGCAATTTGTTCATTCATAGAATTTGGCAACTTGCTAGGCGCAGTTAAGGTTTCACTCATAAGTTGCTTCATCAAATTCATCTAGTATGATCCAATAAAAAAGAGTTGCAACTGATCTATGTTTATGGGATGGTTGTTTGAAGAATGCCCTTCTTATGGACACCTCAACAACGGCTTCATCTTTCTTACCCATGTAGCCTCCTCATTTTCTACTCTCTAGTTTTTTTATAAGGAGTTGCAAAAGAAGTCTTACTAACAATTTTACAATTTTTTTGCTTCTTATAGCTCTCCAGTAAAATTCTAATGTCTTCTTTACCAATAAAATCCTTGATTTCTTTATATTTCAAAGTATGAGAAAGTTAACTCAAGATCTTTAGAAGGAAGTCATATAGTAGTTATAGACTAGAAGCATTCAATATATTGAATACATGTCAAGTCCACATAATTAGTCATGATCAATGTGACAGTTCATTAAGTACTTATTTGTGGGTCATTTCTTGATTTTTTTTCATTTTTTCGAATTATGTGAAAGTTAAGGCAAGATCATTAGAAGAAATTTATTAAGTATTTATAGACTACAAGTAGTCAATATTTTGACCACATGCCAAATCCTCATAAAATCATAATTAGTCATGATCAATATGACAACTCATCAAGATTATTATTTTATTCTCTTCGTCTATTACGAATTGCATCAAAGAGATGAGAGAATTAGGAAATTAAATATATTCCTTGTATAGGCCTAGCTAGATTGGTCTCATCGATTAAAATAAATTGAGTTCAATACAAGTTGACCAACTAAATTAAATAAATTTAACACAAAGAAATCACCAAATATATAATGATCTCAGAACGAGTTCGGTTTCCAATGTTATTTAGCATAATCATTGGTACCGGGATCATTGAAGTTGCCAAATATATTCGCTCAAATGGTTAATGCTCCTCACCCAAGTTGTCACTTGACTTCACCAAGACTTCAAAAGATAGTCGTTACCTCTAAGACTTCATTGGAACTTATCGTGTCCGAGTGAAGTTAACAATGACTTAACTTGAACTAATTTTTCTTATAACAGTTGTTTACTTGTTATATGATTTACTTATATATAACTTTTCTTTAAGCATTATGCCTCAATCTAAATCTATAATTAGGGGCTCATAGGGTGTGTTTAACATATCATATCATTTACATCAGTTTTGTACTTTTTGGTAATCTTTTGAAATCCTCTTTACAAGTTCTCTTTCACTCTCTCTTTTTTTTTTCTCCTTAACTTGATTTATTTTATTATTAAAATTATAGTGTCACCTAGAGGCAAATTTGGATCCAACACTTCATGTATTTTTTTAACTCTTTATCTCAAACTAATTTCTGCCTTGCCAAGTGGCATTCTAAGAAAAATTTCCTTTAATTCGTCATTTCTTTTTCTCTTATGCATGGATGATCAGGCCTGTATATTCAAAGCCTGTCACTGTGACTTGGGAAGCTGCATATGAGAAGATTGAGCTAGTAGAGTAACCAGTATAGGCCTAGCTAGATTGGTCTCATCGATTAAAATAAATTGAGTTCAATACAAGTTGACCAACTAAATTAAATAAATTTAACACAAAGAAATCACCAAATATATAATGATCTCAGAACGAGTTCAGTTTCCAATGTTATTTAGCATAATCATTGGTACCGGGATCATTGAAGTTGCCAAATATATTTGCTCAAATGGTTAATGCTCCTCACCCAAGTTGTCACTTGACTTCACCAAGACTTCAAAAGATAGTCGTTACCTCTAAGACTTCATTGGAACTTATAGTGTCCGAGTGAAGTTAACAATGACTTAACTTGAACTAATTTTTCTTACAATAGTTGTTTACTTGTTATATGATTTACTTATATATAACTTTTCTTTAAGCATTATGCCTCAATCTAAATCTATATTTAGGGGGTCATAGGGTGTGTTTAACATATCATATCATTTACATCAGTTTTGTACTTTTTGGTAATCTTTTGAAATCCTCTTTACAAGTTCTCTTTCACTCTCTCTTCTTTTTTTTTTCTCTCCTTAGCTTGATTTATTTTATTATTAAAATTATAGTGTCACCTAGAGGCAAATTTGGATCCAACACTTCATGTATTTTTTTAACTCTTTATCTCAAACTAATATCTGCCTTGCCAAGTGGCATTGTAAGATAAATTTCCTTTAATTCGTCATTTCTTTTTCTCTTATGCATGGATGACAGCCCTGTATATTCAAAGCCTTTCACTGTGACTTGGGAAGCTGCATATGAGAAGATTGAGCTAGTAGAGTAACCAGTGTAGATCCTAGAAATCAGAGATGCAATCTATAACTGCGACTTTGGAAGTTCCATTTACCAGGTAAATCCTTCTTCAAACAATGAAAAAACTGTTTCTCTGTTGCTGTTATTTGATTTGCATTGCTTGTTCCATTTGCTTACTGCTCCGATCGAATGTCTCTTTGGTTTAACTAATTGGATTTTCAATGTTTTGGAATTGTAAGAATACGCTTCTAAGAGTATTTGGAGTTTTTCTAGCTGCCTTTCTTATTTAACAGCAAGTTCAACAAAACAGCCGTCTCTTCAGCTACGGGATACCAAAAGAATCCACGTAGATTATTTTTTTCTTCTTCCACCATTTTCCAAAGGTCTCCAAGGAGAAGAATTTTTCCCATAAAGTCATCTTTGAGTGTCAGGAATAAAGATGATCGAAAGAGAGAGCCACCCAATCATCTAAAAGATGGTGTGGTAATTGTAGACCATGGATCCCGACGACAAGAATCTAATCTTATGTTAAGTAAGAAGTTATTATATGCTGCATTATATTAATCATTTTTATGTGTTCATTTTTTCTTTGTGAGGCTAGTTTAGTTTCTTCCTTTGCCTGCTTTTATGGAGACGTGTTGGGTGTGGTAGCACTGCTAACGAGATCTCCAGTTGAACTGCAGATGATTTTGTAGCAATGTTTAAGAGTAGAACTGGCTATCAAATAGTGGAGCCTGCACATATGGTACATGTTCATTATACTTTCTGATGATTTGTTTTTACAAGAATTTTTACATCATTTTCTTGAGTTTGGATTTTGTTAGTTTGTTTGATTTGTTCAAAATAATTAATAAAAGTTGCTGCCGCTTTTTCCAAGAATTCCATTGAAATAAGAGTAAAGTTCAAGTGGGTTTTCATAAACATTTGATGAGTGCTTCTGTAATGAAAGAAATTAAAAAATCCTTTGAAGTGTGGATTTGTGCATGAAATATTTTTATATGCAAGCTACCTCATACATGTTAGTTATAAAAACTTCTGGAAAGAAGTGTAAGATTTAGTCAAGTTTTGTTAAAAAAGTAGAACGTGTCTTCAAAAAGAAAGTTGCACAATATATATGCATTTCTTTGTTTAAGTTATCAAGAGAGTTCTTAACTTGGTTTAAAAAGCAGCAGTATATAGCTTAAATGCAAAAACGTAATAAGAAATCCAAAATTGAGAGATTCTTTTATCTGTTTTTTTTTTTTAATCACGTATCCAAGAATCTCTTTTTGACATTATTAAATCAGACTATGTGGAGCGCATATTACAGTTGATGCAGTAGGACTAGGTGTCTGAGCTTTTGCTGGAAGCTTGATCCAATCTGGTTCAGTTCCTTCATAGGTTAGGTAGAGATTCCCGTGTCTTATTATGGAAAAATAAAAACATGAAAAATTACCTTGAATTTTATTTCTTATTTTTGTACATAAATTGGAGGTATTTATAATTTTCTCTAAGGACATTTCATATGAAAAAAAGTAAATATAATTTATACAAAATAAATAAAAAATAAAAAAGGAGGCCGACAAGCAGATGACAATCCAAGGGTTAAGAGTGAGAATATCCAATAGCTAAGCTCCTTATTCCGCGTGCTCAATAGATCATATTACAATAGATCATATTAAGATTAGTCGCGTAGTGGGACTCGCAACTCTTCTGCCTAGGGTGGAAATTTGGGTTGAGTGGATGTAGGAAGGAGGCAAAGGAGTAGGTCCCACTGTGTGGGATTTGATTGTTTTCGGTGCTTTCCCTCAAATGGGATGGTATAAATGTACCATTCAAAGTTTGTTTATAACCTTGTTGAACTTGGGGTTGTAGAATCATTTGGTGAATATATCAGCAAGTCGATTTGCTATTGATATGTGTGGACTACAAATCAACTCACTCTTTAGTTTCTCTTTTATGAATGTACCTCTATATGCTTGGTAGGATTATGTTCTATTGGGTTATGAGCAATGATGATGACATATTTATTATCAAAGCATATTTGCAGTGGCTCTTCACACTGATTTTTAAATCTTCTAAGATTATTTTGATGCCCAGAAGTTTGCAGATTTTTAGGGAAATTGCTCTAATTTAGATTCATAGCTATATCTTGGAACAATTAGTTATTTTTCGCTCCTCCCATGTTATGAGATTTCCTCCCAAGAAAATATCTTGAAGTAGATCTTCTATCTCCTGGTGATGTTGCATAGTCTACACAATATAAACTTCTTGTTTTCTGTAGAGAAATATTTAATTTATCTGAGACTTTCTATAAGTAGTTTTTTAGGTAAAACTCTTTGGATCTATGTATGAATTGACTAATGAGATTCACTAAGAAAGCAATGTCTGTAAGGGTAGGGGATAGATATTAATTTTTCAACTAATCTTTGATAATGTCCCATATCTGCTTCCGCTCTTTTATTTGCGTTTAATTTTTAACTTGGTTCAATTGGAGTTTCACAAGGTTTGCAATCAATCATTTTTGCCTCTTTCAGTAGGTCCATAATATATTTTTGCTGAAAGAGATCTTTTTTGTTTTGATTGAGCTACTTCTATATACATTAAATATTTGTGTTTGCCCAACTTTTTTATCATAAATTATTTAGCAAGTTTTCTTTTGAGGTACTTCTTTTCTTTATTGTCATTAGTTTTTGTAGATAGATCATCAACATATGCACTAATAATTGAGATATTATCATCAGTGGACTGTTTAATATATATATATATATATATATATATATATATATATATATATATATATATGTTCTCTCTTTGGCTTTGTTTGTATCTAGTTTCAAATATGCCTTTTGTAAATCTGCCAAACTATACTCTTAGGGACTATTTAAGTTGATATAGAGCCATTTTCAATTTGCACACTTGTTCTCTACAAATGAGCTATTGAACCCTGGTGGAAGATCCATATGGCCTTCTTCAATTTCATGTAAGAAAGCATTCTTTACATAATATTATTGCATAAACCAAGTAATATTAGCCGTTAGAGAAATCATTATGCTAATAATATTCATTTGTACAATAAGAGCAAATATTTCTTGATAGTCAATTCCATAAGATTGAGTACTAATCTTGTCTTGTACAATTACATACTCTCATTTGTTTTATATTTTGAAGAAATCTACTTGCATCTAACTTTTCTTTTTCCTTTTAGTAGTCAAGAACTTCTCAAAGTGTAATTTTTTTCCAAGGCATTTATCTTCTTTCATAACATTATTCCAATTTTATTTTAAGTGTCTCAAATAGGGTTTATGATATTGGAATGAAAGTGGAGTTAATATTTGTTAGAGGGCCTTATGTGAAGGGGAAAATTTGTAAAAGGATGTGTATTGGGAGATGGAATAGAAATGAGCAGTCATGTGTTAATCATTGTTATCTATTAACAGTTTTGAGTCTTGAGTTTGTCGGAGAGTCTGATTGTGCCTATCCTTCTTGTGTAGACCTACAATGCATAGATTATCGGGATCGATGTCATAGGAATATCATGATGAAATAGGTTTTATCAAGCTTTATGAGTTTGATTGAAATATATATATATATATATATATATATATATATATATATATATATATATATATATATATATATATATATATATATATATATATATATATATATATATATATATATATTTATTTATTTATTTATTTTGTGTAAAAGGATGTGTACCATATATATACATATGTATTTTTCATATAAAATAACATCCTTTGAGTTAAGGAATTTTTATCTTATGATGATAATACTTGCACCTCTTTGAGGATAAGAATACATTTGAGGCTCTTGTATCAAGTTTAGTCTCATGCTATTTGTGGATATGGACATATGCAATTCACCAAAATATTTTTAGAGAAATTTTAGAGAGGAAGTACTTTGTGTGAAGAAATTCTGCCAAATAGTTTAAAGGACTTTTATGATCAATCACCAAATGACTTCAGAAATAAAGTTTCTTGATGACTTCTAGAAGGTAATGATTTTTTCTTTCTATCATCCCAATTGGCGAAGTATTAGGATATAAGGATTGATAAATGATGTCTTCTTTATTAGAAAAAGATAATGTGTGATTGAACTAATTACAAGTATTATCTGTTTGAAATATTTTGATATGGGTATTCAATTGATTTTTTATCATGGTAGTGAAAGTGAGAAGGATAATATTGACATCATATTTTTATTTTATAAAATATGCCCATATTATTCAAGTGCAATCATCAATAAAAGTGACAAATTTAGTAGCTCCGAAAATGTTGATGATTTTTAAGGGTCCCCAAATATTAGAATGAATTAACATAAGAGATGTAATGATAACCAGGAAGAATTCCGACAATAAAGGAGAAGAAAAAGGAAGAATTTCAACAAGAAAGGAGGAGAAAAAGAAAAGAAAGATTGGAAGAATAAAACACTAACCTTGCCTATTAGCATGCAGGAAAATAAAAATATAAAAAAATTACTTTGAATATTATTGCTTGTTTTCTATATATAGACTGGTGATATTTATAAGGCTATGAAAAGGATATTATATATGAAAAAAAATAAATGTATTTTACACAAAATAAATAAATAATCCAAAATGAGGGTGATGACTAGGGGAAGGGAGAGGAGCACATGGATTGCTATCTAAGGGTTAAGATTGAGAATATTCAATTAACTAAGCTGAACAATCCGTGTGCTCGATACATCATTGCTATGATTAGTTGCATAGTAGAACCCAACTTTTTTACCTTGGGTGGAAATTTGGGTTGGGGGGATGCAGGTAGGAGGTGAAGTTGATCCCACGCTTTGGGAACCCTTCAGTCTTCAACACTTACCTATTATCTGCATCACATGTGGAATTAATTTGTTGGTTTGTTCTGTATAGAGCTTTCCATGCGCAGGAATGCTTATTGCTTTACTGTTTGTTGAGCAGAAAAATAAAAATCAAGCTTAATGAAACAAAACATGTCTATAACAACAAAATTCTTGAATTACAGGAGTTGGCAGAGCCAGCGATTAAAGATGCATTCAGACGATGCGTGCAGCAAGGAGCAAACCATATTATTGTCAGCCCATTTTTTCTTTTGCCAGGGAGACATTGGTATAAGGTATACGCTTAAACTAGTCTGTACTTTCTTTTGAAATGTTACAATCTAAAATAAAAGTATGAAATAAAGAACACTGCAATATTTCATCCATGTATTGCTGAATCCAGGACATCCCTGCATTAGTAGCCGAGGCAGCTGGAGAACACTCTGGCATATCCTATATCATTACTGCACCGTTTGGCCTGCATGAACTCATGGTGGTATGATTTCATTGCATCCTCCTTTTTTTTTCTTCATTTACTACGTCAGGTGAATGTAGTTCAATATGGTTATGTTATCATTATTATTTTTTGACGAAGTAGGCTGAATGTCTAAATGTTCTAAAATTAAATCCCTGTTCCCAAAAAAAAGCACTCAACCAACACCCACTGGCATTCCCCTAGCCATCTCCCAAAGGGCTCAACCTTTTGCATTTCAGAGAACCCTTGTTGGATGTAATTAGCAAGTTCATTTTGTGAACTAAAGTGGGATGGGCCTACCGGTGTAATCAAACTAGCTTGATACTCACCTTTGTTTGGCTTGATTGTGTTCGTTTAGTTGATTGAACAAACTTTAGCATGATTTAATGAATAAATATGCTTGGACATAATTCATTTTTTTGTTGGTTTTTGTGAGTATGTTCATATATTGTTCTACAGGCAGCTCAATAAGTGCTTGGTAAAAAAATTAACTCTGCTTGCATTGCACCCTTTTTTTATGATTGGGTTCATTCTCTTATCCAATTTGTTTCATTCTAAGCACTTGCATTAGGGTATATTGGTTGTGGTATCACCTATGATGCACAGACATGGACACGGCATCACGACACGGACATGTCAATTATTGAAAATATAGGACACGGACACGGGTTGGACACGGTATTATAGTTTTTATATTTTAAAAAATAGTGTAAAAAATTTAAATAAGTGTAATTTTAAAAATAATTTAGAGATAATAAGTCATTTAACTAGAATTTGTGCTTAAAATGATTAGTATTAGGATGTCGAGAGTCAAGCCTCGATGCCGTTTATCAGTCACCGAGATAGGAGATGAAAATACCATCACTGCCAAAGAGAAATGAAAATGAGAATATTCGATAAATGAGTATTAAGTGCGGACGTTGATTTGTTGTGGATAGGAAATAAGAAATTTTGTTTAAATCCCGCCAAATATAAGAAATTATATTTAAAAAAAAAAATCATAAAATATCTAAGATACGTGTGTCCAATTTGTATTTAATTTTTTTTTAATTGGACACATTTTCAGCGTGTCCGACACGTGTCGGAGGAGCGTCGTGTCGGATACGTGTCGGATACTGCACGCCTCTTTGAGAAGTGTTGGTGCATCATAGGTATCACTTAAATAATCTATTTTATAGCAAATTGAATCGAAAGATAGTTCAATTTAATTCTTTTTTTTATCAATAGTATTGAATTTTGAAGAAAATTAAAAAAAAAAAGTAGTAAATGTCTTCCACCGAGCCGCAGTACCGAGCATAGGGTGATGTGACACATTCTGGTTGGTCTCCGGATAGCACTCGGCGTCTGCATAGATTAATTTTTCTCTGTTAATAATCAAATTCTCATTTCCAATACATTTTAAATTTAAATATGTCATATTCTGTGTAGGATGTGATGAATGATCGGATTAAGCATTGCCTCAGCCATGTTGCTGGTAAAGCTGATGAATGTTCAATGTGTGCTGGTACAGGAAGATGTCATTTATATTGATTGTATTGAAATGGTATTTTATGTTCAGTAACAGCTGCAGCTGCATAGATCACACCAGTTCATGAACAATCATATTTATATGATGTTTTGGATCGTTTTTCAGCTCTATATCTTCTTACCTTGCATTTGCTGTATTAGTTTAATTTTTTTTTTTGGTTCAGAGAACAGATTTCCCATCGTATTTTACCACTGCTATATTATTCATTTATAGCTGACACGATGAAAACAAAAATCGGCAGATTTTGATTGCAAACTGCTGTGAATTGGTGTTTTAATTTTGTTTGTGATGACTTTTTTGTTGCTTCTTAAAGTAGTTTTTTTGTATAAAAATTTAATTATTGTAAAAAAAAAATGCTTTAAGAAGCAACAAAAAAGCCGCTTCAAGAAGCAACAAAAAAGTCGCACATGCTACTCTTATATATATATCCACATAAATAACTAACACAACTAACTATGTTGTTATATAGGGTCGGGTGGAACCCGAAAATGATCAGATACTAATTTGCCCGACTCGTTTTTGTAAACGGGTAAGGTATTTCAACTTGGACTTGTCCCGTGTTGGTTATTGGGTTGACTCGAACCGACCAGCGGATATGTTCTCATTTAAACAATGCGACATGAGGCTGCTTACGAATGTGCAGTTGGGGTGAGGCTTCAATGGCTCAACGGGTTGGCGAGGTCGACATGATTTTGGGCGTTGGAACCTAATGACAAACTCAGGTGCTGAGAAGCATTATCAGTGGTGGCATTGACAACGTCGTTAGTGGGATGTTTCTCACGTGATGCAATGGGACTCACACGACGTGACGTGACGAGACTTCACGTGTGTTAGTGGGATGGGACATGACTTCAAATAGGTTAACTCGAGTTGATTTCAGGTTTCTAGGTCAACCCGAATCTAACCAATTTTTTCAAACAGGTCGAATCCGGGAACTTGAGCTCAACTTGTTTGTAAAATGGGTTGACCTTAATTCGAAATTTTTGGGTTGGGTTCAAATTGAATTTTTGGGTCATATCAAATATTGACACCCTTATTTTATATCTTGTAGCTTACAAATAAACACATTTATTCAGCGAAGAAAATCACCCAATATTCTTCTTACACTAATATATTATAAATATATTGTAGCTACATTTTATATTAATTATATTATATTATTATCTTCTTTAATTAGTGAAAAGTACTACAATTTATATTAGTAGAAGTATGCACATGATAAATATTTAGCAAATAATTAGACATGAATTAACAATCCAATTTTGCTTCTTATCAAAATATGAGAATTAAAAATTAAATAAATATAAAATGGAAATTAAGATTAAATTATTAAATTTATATTTTGATTAGAATTAGATAAATCATTTTTATAAAAAATTTGATAAATCATTAACATCATGCATTTAGCTAATGTAGACTTGATTAAATATGAGAAATATTATTTATATTAAATTCGGTCAGAACTTTGGTCAGGCTTAAATTTAGCTTGAGCTCAATAATAAAATAAATAAATAAATAAAATTATTCTTTATTAAAAAGAAGCATCGCAAATTACCTTTATCCTTTTATTCATCTTTTTGTAGCTCAAGCTTTTATATGGAAATAAATTATAGCATAATATTATAATTAAAATATTATCATGATAAATTAAAAATTTTAAAAATTGACTTAAAAATCAATGGATAAATGATCACTTTTGACTTTATTAAAAATCAACCTCTTTTGACTTTATTAAAAATCAACCTGATTCGAATTTGACTCATTAAATTAATTTGATTAATTTTATTAAACTTAATAACTTTAAAGTTTATGATATTTAATAAAAAAATAAGAAGATTATATTCATAATAATAATAATAATAATAATAAATACTAAATAGGACATTTTAGAATCAAAAGAGAGTTCGTGGATCGACTTGAACCTAACCCGTATAATAAACGAGTCAGAAATCTCAATTCGAACCTAATCCATTTATTATGCGGGTCAACTTAAACCGGGATATTTTAGGTCGTTCATTTATTGACACCATTATAAATTATAAGTTTTTATCATCCTATAGTTTCTCTGTTTAAAATAATAAATCCAACATTTTTTTAAAAGGTGAGGGAATATTTGAAAATATTAATTTGTGTAGAAATTTTTTTTTGACCTTTCCATTGACAGCTAACCCTTCAAATTTAGTATTTGGATTGAATAACTTCTTTGGGACTTGTAATGCTTTTAAAGACTTGTAATGTTTTATGGTGCATAATATTGATCATTAAAAGTGAATCATAATATTAAGTTAAGTGTTGCAGAGATGAGGATATGCGGGTGGTTGAGCGGCTTTACTTTTAGAGATATGATACAAAATGAGCTTACACATGAATAGGTTGGAGTAGCTCCAATGAAAGATAAGATTAGATAGAGTCATTTTAGATGATTTGGTCACTTAAAACAACAATTTTTTAATGACCTGATTAAGAGAGTAGATGTATTAGATTTGACTTATGTTAAGAAAGATAGAACTAGATCTAAAAAGGCTTAGTTAGAAAATATTAGAAATAACCTTTATTTATTCAGATTTAAAAGAAAATTTGACTCTTAACAATATATAATGAAGAAAAAAGATTCATGTAGTTGATCTAGGGGTGTAACCGAGTCAAGCCGACTCGCGAACCAGCTCGGACTCAACTCGTTAACATGGTTGACTAGTCAAGTTTATCAAGCTCGCGAGTCGAGCTCGCGTAGGAGTCGAGCTTGATCAAAATTTCGAGATCGACGGCTTATTTAGCTCAAGTTCAAACAACATAGAATGGAGGTGGAGTTCTGCCCAAAATCAAGGGCGGACGACTTGCTCGTTTACGGAGGCGGACAGAGGCAGAGGTAGACAACACAAACGAAGACAGAGGCAGACAGAGCCAGAGACAGACGACGCGAACAGAGGCGGACGACTCACTCGAACATGGAGATGGATGACTCGCTCGAACTGGCATGACGCAGACTACTGCAGAGGCTCGCGAGTAGGCTCGAGCTCATTTACAATGGGACTAGCTCGAGTTCGAGCTCGACTCAAGCTCGAGCTCACTTTCCGATTGACGAGTTGAGCTTGATAGTGCCAAACTCGACTCGTTTACACGCCAAAGCTGACCCCACATAGTGAGATAAAAGCTTATTATTGTATTGTATAACTTCTCCATGTATTTGTGCTTAGGATTATCCTATTTTAGTTAAATCTAGCTGTATCAAATAGTGAGACTCATTAATAATTGTTTTTAATTATTTCCCTTATCCACATTCTATTCTATAATTTTATAAAATAATGCAACAGCTTCATTTGTTTGAAGCAAAATCTAATATAGTATATATGAGCTAATATGAAAGTGAGTGATTTGACATCACAAATATTTTACAGTACAAAAAATATATATATATTTTCCAATAAAATATTTTTGTCTTTACTAAATCACTTTACAGTCTTTACTATTAACAAAAGTTTAAAGAAATAAAACTCTTCTAATGACAATTCATTATCCAAATATTTATGGAGTGAAGAGCAAGCAGAGCAATGGCTGTGTGCCTGAAGAGGTCAATTTATTAATAAAGCGAAATTATGGGGTGGAAAATGATTATATGTTATTTATTTAATTTTATCTATTTTTTATGTTGATATAAATATTTGCCGTGAAGGTTAGTTTTATTAATGTGATAGGATAATGTTTCATTTTTCAGAACATGGTTACAGTATATGAGAGCATGTAATTTTTTTTTTTTCATAAATATATATTTTTTTATTTTTATCTAATTTTTTTTATGATATAATAAATATTAAAAAAAATTAAATATTATGTAAATTGTAAAAAAAATTAATTTTATCAAATTTTTTTAATATTTTATATAGATTTATTAACTTAATTTAAATTATTTAAATGATTCAATTGAATGGGATGAGAAAATCGGGGCTTGTTCATTGAATTGTCATTCGTTCACAGTTGATGAGAAAACAGAGTCTTGATTGATCATAGATCTCGATCCCGCAGTTCCGCTCGTTGTCCGACGAGATTTGGACCGTCCATCCCAAACTGCGAGCTATCGAACAGAGCCATAACCGCGTTCAACGTGGTTAATGATTCTCCGTTGATTTCAGCGCCGCAATAATCATTGCCAATGAGAACGAGAGAGAGCAATTGCCTACCGTCATTATAACGGTCGCTAGAAAAGACTTTTACATTGTTGGAGGGCAATTTTGTTTATTTTATTTTGTTTTCCTGTCTCTCACAAATTCATTCAATAAATTAAATTTAATTAATCTTTTTTTTCCAGCAATAAAATATATTTTTTTAATGAGAAATGATAATATGACAGCTTCTAAATTCCTTATGAGATATTTTATTTATTTATTTAATAAATATTTTTCAAGCATAACAAAATCCATGAAATTCATCGAAAATCTATAGCCTTCTTTGACTAGGGAAATATATATATTTTTACTTGTACCTTATTCCACGATACTAATTAATAAAAATATAAATATTTGTGCTTTAAATATATGTGGTTAATATTTTTTCTTCAGAAAGGGAAGCAGATTATTATTATTTTTTTAATTATAATATTATGTGATTATTTGAAATATTCTTTTAGTAATATTTTTTAATTTGTAATATTATATTATAAGAAAATAATAATATATTATTAGATATTTGATATCATTTTTGAATTCTTTACATTTTTATGAAGATGAAGTGAATACTTATTAATTTGAGCTAAAAAAATGGTGGTAGTTTGATCTCTCCATTGGATTTTTTTTTTCTTAATGAGGAATAAGGAATTCTTAACACTTCCGTTGTCAGGTCTCAAGTCCTGGATGAGAAAGTGGAGGGTTGCATTAGGTAGTCAACAGCAAGTGTAAAACTTATCGAATAATAATGACATGAATCTTTTAAGAAATTGTGTTAATGCTAGGACATCCCCTGGAAGTGATGCACTGTATGGCCTGAATACATTGATAAGTGTGCAAGGGCCGCTGCACCGGCGCCCGGGTGCAGTGTTAAATTGGCAAGAGTTCCCAGATCAATGATGGATGTGGGTAAAGAAGCTAGTCAATGAAACTGAAATTAGGATAGGAACTTGGAATATATGTTCCTTTACAGAAAAATTAATGGAATTAATAAATATTATGATTCATAGGAAGTTAAATATTTTGTGTATTCAAGAAACTTAATGGGTTGAAGGAAGGATAAGAAAACTGATAATTTAGGATTTAAACTTTGGTATTCGGGTAGGAGTCGTACTAGAAATGGTATATGTGTTATTATAGATAAGAGTTTGAAGGATAATGTTGTAAAAGTTAATAGGATTGGAGATAAAATTATAGCTTTAAAGATTGTTGTTGATGATAAGATTGTTAATATTATAAGTGCTTATGCTCCTCAAGTAGGTTTGGATATGAGTTCTAAATTAAATTTTTGGAATGACTTAGAAGAATTAATACAAAAGATATCTCTTGAAGAAAGAGTTTTTATTCGAGGAGATTTAAATGGACATGTTGGTAGAGAGGTAGATGATTTTAAAAGCATTTATAGTGGCCATGGATTTGGAACGACAAATGAAGGTGGCAAGATCATATTAAATTTTTGTTTAGCTTATGATTTTTTAATTGCTAATATCTTATTTAAGAAAAGGAATGAGCATCTCATCACTTATAAAAATGGATGGTACAAACCAGATTGACTATTTTCTTATTAGAAAATTAAATCGTTTAGATTGCAAAGATTGTAAAGTTATTCCGAGTAAAAATTTATGTACCCAACATCGTTTATTAGTTTTGTACTTTAAGATAAAGGGGAAGAAAATAAAAAATAAAGTAAAATAATTTTCTATGATTAGATTAGGCCATTTAAAGAATATTAATAATAATATTTTTGAGAGTAAGATTTTAGATAATAAGATTTTATCTGTGCATGAGGATGCTAATATTATGTAGAAAAAAATGACTAGTGATATTAAGAATATTGCAAAAGATATGCTTGAAGTATCAAAGGAAAAAGCTCCTAATAGTAAAAGGTGGTGGAATCCAAATATGCAAAAAAATATTAAAAATAAGAAGATTTGTTATAAAAAATTAGTTTAATTTTAAAAATTCTGATAATTTGTAAAGATATAAAGTGGCTCGTAAGGATTCTAAGAAAGCAATATGCGATACAAATACCTTAGGAGAAAGATATATGTATAATTTAGCCAAATAAAGAGATAGGAGTAGTAAGGATTTAGTTCAAGTGAAGTTTATAAAGAATGAAGATCAAAAAATATTTTTCTTACAAGATGATATTTAACAAAGGTGGATAAGATATTTTGCTAAATTTTTTAATGAAGATTGTGAAAATAAGATTGACTATAGTGACCTTAGCATCCTAAATGAAAATAAAGATTTCTATTTTTATCGACTTATTAGTAAAACTGAAGTTAGAGAGACTTTAAATAAAATGAAGGGTGACAAAACTGTCGGACCTGATGATATTCCAATAGAGGTGTGGAAATGCTTAGGAGATGAAGGAATTTCTTAGCTTACTAAATTTTTTAATATTATTTTGAAGTCTAAAAAGATGTCAGATGAATTGAGAATGAGTGTGTTAATTCATATTTTTAAGAATAAATGTGATGCACAAGATTGTATAAATTATAGAGGTATTACGTCAATGTGTCATACTTTAAAACTATGGGAGCGAGTTATGGAGCATAGGTTGCAGCGTGATACTAATGTTTCTCAAAATCAATTTGGATTCATGCCGGGTAGGCTGACTATGGAATACATACATTTATTAAGATGTTTGATGGAGAAGTATAGAGAAAATAAGGAGGATCTACATATGATATTTATTTATTTAGAAAAAGCATATGATAAAGTTCCAAGAGAATTGCTATGGAGAGTTCTTGAAAAGAAAAGAGTCAATAATGTTTATATTCAAATCATTAAAGATATGTATGCAGGAGCTATTATTGTGTTCAAACACAAGGTGGTTTGACCAAGTATTTTCCTATTTCGGTTGTGTTACATCAAGGATTAGCCTTAAGCCCATATCTTTTTTCTTTAGTCATGGATGTTCTCACTAGACATTAATTTGCAAGAGGATGTACCTTGATGTATGCTTTTTGCTGATGATATTCTTCTTGTTGATAAGACTAGAGAGGGAGTTGAAGGTAAACTTAAATTATGGAGTTCGTCCTTAGATTCTAAAGGTTTTTGCTTGAGTAGATCTAAAACGGAATATATAGAGTGTAATTTTAGTAGTAATATACCTAGTGAGAGGATTGTGACTTTGGGCGATCAAGTCATTAATAAGAGTACACGTTTTAGATATCTTTGATCTATTGTTCAGAGTGATGGTGAAATAGATGGGGATATTATCAGTAGAATTCAAGTAGGATGGTTGAAGTGGAGGAATGCTTCGGGCTTGTTATGTGATAGAAAAGTATCCCTCAAACTTAAGGAAAAATTCTATAAGATGGTAGTGAGGCCTGCAATGCTTTATGGTGCTGAATGTTGGCCATTAAAAGAGAAGCATAATACTAAGTTAAGTGTGGCAAGGATGAGGATGCTCATGTGGATGAGTGGCTTTACCCTTAGAGATAGGATACAAAATGAGCATATACGTGAAAAGATTGGAGTAGCTCCAGTAGAGGATAAGATTAGAGAGAGTCTCCTTAGATGGTTTAGTCACATAAAACGGCGGCCTTCCGATGACCCGGTTAGGAGAATAGATGTATTATATTTGACTTATGTTAAGAAAGGTAGAGGTAGACCTAAAAAGACTTGGTTAGAAAATATTATGAATGACCTTTCTTTATTTGATTTAAACGAGAATTTGACTTTTAATAGGAAACAATGGAGAAAAAAGTATTCATGTAGCCGGCCTCACATAGTGGGATAAAGGCTTGATGTTATTGTTGTTGTTGTTGTTGTTGAGGAATAAGGAATTCTTCTAACAAAGCATAAATCCAAATGTAAAAAGTATTCATTTTAAAATATTTAGAGGACTGAATTAAATTGAACGATAAATTTTACAAATTTATAGTCAAAATAATTTTCTAATCACAATGATTCTAATGATTATAAAATTATTAGAAATTGAAAATATTAGGGGTTTAAATAGGCTAGGTCTTACTTCGGTGGATAGGACCGTGCTAATTTGAGAGGTTAAAGGCTTCGTTTGAGATATCTTTCTTATTATTTTTAGAAATAGTTTTCGAGTGCAAAAATGTGTACTACTTTAGGAAACAATATTAATAAATCTATCCCAAACAAAGTTGTAGTGACCCTCTTCTCCTTTTCATGAATTGCACCATGCACCCTTGTATTTTTAGTTGGAAATGGTTGATTGATGAGCCCTTTGGTGGCTCGCCGATGTTAGCAACATTATGATAGTGTATGTTCATCATGGATTTCTTGCTATTCATTTGTCTTCATCTATATTTAATGGAGTTTTTATAGCATGTGTAGGCCAACAATTCATTATCCATCTTCAAAATGGTATATTATGTTCATTGATGAGAGACTTCATGAAAAGTGACCATCATGACAAAACCACTAGCTAGATGGGCACTAATTGGAACCATCTTGACCGTGTTAATGGGTGAGCTTAATAATCCAATTACTTTTTATTAATGATGGATGTGATCGAATGCATTTATTGTTATTAAGAATGTAAAATATTCATAAATAATTTTAGATAATAATAGAAATAAATCTTTCAAAAAATATAAAATATTTTTCTCATTTTTCACATTCTAAGATTCAATAACTATAGAGATTTCAAGATATTTGGTTGCTTTCTTTAAGCTAAACTAGGAAGCTCTATCAGTCTTGGATTTACCCATCATGTTATTCACCATTTATCCATCATGATGTTCTCAAATTCTATGTATTTGTCTTCTTGGATTCTCTAATAAGGCATTGATTCCAATCATATATTCCACCTAAACCCTTTTAGGTGTAAAACTATTTTTTTTTTAATCATTCATCACCATCCAAATCAATTCCTTCGAATTTCTTACTACATCATAGTAGAGAAGTTTTTCCATATTATGTCCTTTTATTCCATATTGAAGCCTTCTTGAATTATGAGGAATGTTTGTTAATTATATATCAAGATCTTATTAGTAGACATTTTTTTATTGGGCCAAACACCATAGGTTTTCTCTTTATGTAGTTTTCAAATATAATACGTTCATTTGCCTTGGGATTATTTTGATTGTGTGTTTAGGGCATTCTTCAAAGTTAAGGTAATAAATCACTACCTATATATAAATGAGTATGACTTTTTTGCACATAATACTTTTTTGCTACTTACGGGAAGGCAACATATTCCTACAAATTGATCAATCATTAGCAACCATTTGAGTTCCACAAGTTTTGTACCTATTTACCATAAAAAATAAGTGAAACTTTGAAATACTGGACCATTTCAATCAAAATCCCACTTATAAAAAAATCAACCTTATTCTAAGAACATCAAGGCTAGAATTTTACTTCTCCTTCTCCCAATTAGTTAAACATCTTGGTGAAGAAACTTATGGTTTATCTCTGAAGGACAAAACTAGCCATATGGAAGATATATGGAATTAAAATTTTTATCTCTTGTACAAGTCTTGCTAGTATGGCTTATCTTAACACAATAAAGTAATATATTATAATCCTCTAAACTAATCATGTATCAAAATTCAAGGTATTATAATCCTATAAACTAATTATCTATTAAGAGTCATCAATGTAAAAGTGCTTACATGCATGAGAGTTTTTATCTTTCATGTTAAAGTTTTTACTCCTCAACTTAGTAATGACCTTCTCTCAATAGTAATAATTTGACGTACCCATTATCAATTAGTGATGTTGATGAATTCATCATTGCCTCACTTTTATATTGTCATTAATGGCACTCTACATGATGAACTCTAATGTTTGGGCTAACATAAGTATTCATTGAGAAAGAAGAATTTGTTCCTCCTCATTTTCCTTCCATGAATTATCACCATTCATTAGTTTTATTATTCATCAACTCATTATATGTCATGCCCCGCAATCCTTTTTTTATACCCCATAATATAATTTGGAAGAATTGCATCTTTCGAGCATATAAACATCAACCATAGCTTTTCAATTTCATATAAACAACACAATATAAATGCCGAAAAACATAAATGAATTTAATTATATACTATTTTCAACTTGATATAAGCCAATGGTCCATCACTACTACACATAATGCTACAAAATAATAACTATTAACTGCAGAATGAAAAAACAAGCACGCTATCCAGAGCCTCACTTCACAATATTCTTATCTTACTTAAAAATATGTAAAAGCTATATAATGAGTATGAAAGCCCAATAAGTA
The DNA here is from genome assembly GCA_016618105.1 of Dendrobium huoshanense. Lineage (NCBI taxonomy): Eukaryota > Viridiplantae > Streptophyta > Magnoliopsida > Asparagales > Orchidaceae > Dendrobium > Dendrobium huoshanense. Next base: position 38,272,655 of record CM028344.1, read on the forward strand.
ACTAATATCTACACCTGAAGTCATTAATGCATCAATTAGAAACAATCATCTAACTATAATAATATAAAACAATCAATATAAATAATATCGATAAATCACATTAATCAAATGCCCGCTTGTACAATCTTATTAATCATATCATATTCATGTACTAGTCATGTTCTTGTATCATTTTGATCAGTTCATCATCCCTACCAGTCAATCAATATCATTAGTCACTTAATCATATCACTTATCTATCATATTTATCATTTGTCATATCTATCATATATCTTTCAATTAATCATTACAAGTTTTTTTATCACATAATAGTACTATTAGTACTCTTATCATGTATCATATATTCAGATAAGGGTATATTGATCTTGAGGATTCATTCATATCAATCTCTTATAATTCACATATCAATTATCCATCTTTTAGCCATCTATCACATCTATCATATATTTCCATTTATCATTCTGATCTTATCTGTTATCAGTCATCTATCATATCAATCATATAAGTATCAATCTCATCTATTTTATTTAGCTCATTAATTCAATCATTTTGCCCATTCATATATTTCATAATAACTATCATTCTGCATATACACCATTCATAATATATATATATATATATATATATATATATATATATATATATATATATATATATATATATATATATATATATATATATATATATATATATATATATATATATATATAATCAATGAAATTAACATATCACATTTTTATCTTATATCAAAAGTTACACAGTAAAAGTTTGCTAAAATGAGAGATATCCTATTTTTATCCATTTTACGAGAGTGAAAATATACTAAACTTTGATGATTGAAAATAAAAAAGCAGAGTAGAAGTCACTTGTAATTATCAAAATAACTTTTATAACATGAGCAATGGACAAAAAATCCCCATAGAGTTCTCTCTCTCTCTCTCTCTCTCTCTCTCTCTCTCTCTCTCTCTCTCTCTCTCTCTCTCTCTCTCTCTCTCTCTCTCTCTCTCTCTCTCTCTCCCCCTTATATCCATTTCCTTTCTTTTCTTCTCGGCCAAACCAACAAAATAAGTGGGAGAAATGGTGGATGACAAGGATATTTATATTTAAAACTTTAAAAAAATCATTTTAGTGCCCAGCGCTGATACACTGCATGCCACCCCTAGAGTTACTATAGAGAAGAGGACTCGGCACCGTTGCGCTTGCCAGCCCAGTGCTGCCTATTGGGTCGGATTTTTCTATTTTTCAAATAGATTTATTTTGAACTTTTGGATTATTACATTATAATTGATTAAACTTCATACTATTAACACTTCTAATGGCTCTCATGATCCTTATATGCACATTGATCACCATAAAGTAATCATGCATAATAATGCACCTTTAATTTGCTTATTCACCAATCTTTTTGCTACAAGCAAGATAAAAATCTATACATGATTTTATTCACTCTTCCTCTTTATTTTTATAAACAACTAAGGTATCTAAAATAAACTTTGCTAAGTTGGGTAGGCTTTTTGCTAAATAATTCATTATGAAATTGAGGACAATTAAGACTAATCCCATAATTCTAACAGTTAATAGAATGAGAATGAATCATTAAATGAGTACTTACATTATATTTTTTTAATAAATCTCCATGGATCCTTAAAGGTGATTTTTTTTTCATAAAGCATGATAGATACCTAGAGGACTTGGTATAAAAATCATCTTGTAACTAAAATTATCCATTCAACATTCATAAATGAAATTTGACCCTGTGGTGTTGATGAGACTCTCACATATATATTATGATTAATAATAATAGAAGAATAATTAATTTAATTTGTTGGAAATGATATTTGTGATTTAGTCTTAAGATTTATTAATTATTATGTTATTGAAACAATATAAGGTTTTTAGAATAATTTGAATGACTATGATCATATCATTATAATTAAATAATATTAGGTTATTTACTAAATACTATGATTAAATAGAAGACATATATTTTAAGAGGTATTTTACACCTATAGTTAGATCAGAGCCAATATGTTTCCTTAGCATCTATACGCTTTAAGGAGTTTAAGCTCTATTAAATGAATTTTAAGTGTTCATTCTTAAATAGGCATAACATTATATTGATCCTTCCACTTAATGAGCTTGAGATGGAGAGTACATTTAGAGGAAGCTTTAGATAGGGTCATGAATGAATTTGGATTTGATTGAAAGTACAAAATTGAGATCTATAATATCAAGGTTTAGAATTTTGATGGGTAGGTTGATAGCTTGAATGGCTTTTGGATTTGATTGTGGGTTGTGGCAAGGGTGAAATGTAACTAGGGTTAGGGTTTGATCGAGGGGAAAAAGATGAGAACTTCTCAATAAAAAATATGGAAGTCCGCCGAGTCATCCAACATGAAGAGAAGAATCTTAACCGAGAATCCAAGAAAGCTAAATTCATGCATTAATCAAGTCTCATAAAAATAAACATAAAAGTTAAAATATTGATACAATGGAGATAGGGATCCAAAAAAGTTCCTTAAAATAACATAAGATTTTAATTTTCATGGGAAGTTTAAATTTAGGAGATAAGGCAGACATGCTTGAAATTAATTGATGAGGAACACCCCCAATGCTTATCTAATCACCTTGCCCTTAGAAATCACATAAAATAATGTAATAAAATATTTTCATGAGTCATGCATATAAAGTGGTGAGACATATGGCCTATAATCTTATAACTCGGCTTTGTACCACTTGATGTTCTTCTAAATATCATTGCCAATATTCACTTTAATCTTTTCTCAGTACAATATATATAGATTTGTACTTATGTGACTTATGTCTAGCTATATCAATTTAAGCATATTCATTATGATTTTTTTATGTCTAGTTAGCTGATAATTCATTTAAAAAATTAGCCTTAATTAAAGAACATAAGGATGCAATGGATTCATGAAATGATGACTTTTTAGTTGTTTTATTTTTTAACTTATTACATGTAGATAAGAATGTACGTGATTTTACATATCATTGCCAACCGCCACCACCCGACCATCCCATCGTTGCCACCGGTCACCTTCGTTGTTGACGCCATCTGAAATCGCCAATGATCTTCTGCCACCAAGTCACCACTTACAACCTCCACTACCGCCGTCCACCATCACTATCTACCACCATCTCTCACCAGCATCGACCACCAGTCACAATCATTTTTGGGCTTTACACTATTCATTTTACTTCAAATTAAACAAAATAATAATAACTTACAATTTTACACTCATCGAAATAACTCTAAATATTTATGCTATTATCTTTTCATTTTTTTTAATTAATTTTTTGTAGTTATCATCAATTTATCAAATCATTTTACATACCTTTTGGCTTTTGCATGAAGTCCATCACATCATTTTCTTCATTATACTTATTAAAAGAAACATATGGCATTGGGAATTTCAATATAACTTTGATTTATCTTTTGTGGTGTATTTTACTATGTGATTTCTTCATTTGTTGCTTAACAAAGCTCTTCCATTATATAAATGTATTTGAGAGAGATATGCAGACTGTGAAGACGATTATGAACAGTTGGCAGTATTATTTAGGTTGTTTTCATCTAGCATATATATATATATATGGGGAGAGAGAGAGAGAGAGAGAGAGAGAGAGAGAGAGAGAGAGAGAGAGAGAGAGAGAGAGAGAGAGAGAGGTTCGTGAATATGAGAAAGGGAGAGATTTTTTTTTTTTGTGTGTAGAGTTAATCAATCTCGTTGATCAGAGTAGAGTTGATTGGTCATTCGATATTTGAGTATTCTGATTGATCAAATTCAAGAGCTGATAATGTTTAAAAAATAATAATAATTGAATATGATGATAAGCTATTGCTATATATCATATTGTTTGATATTCCTTCATTTTCTTTCAGATAAAATCTATATTTGGATTTTTTTTTCTTAAATTTTATTGTGTGGAACATAGGCCTAAAATTTCTTTATTATTATGGTATTCAAACAATATCTACATCTATCTTTTTTAACGTAGCCCGGATCTAATAGTTGGCCTAAAAATGGTCCAAGTGCTTATATATGTTAACTTGCAGTCCGTTTAAGCGGCAGAGAAAATAACAAATGAACAAGAAGAGAGAATGAGAGACAGAGAAAATCTTTCTTGTATTTCATTGCATGTTCCAAAGGGTACACATAATTATATATAGACTTTACAATAGACGTTCATACATATCTTTTAACAGAAGTGACAACTGTACAAGACTTCATACTTATTGCAATCAATGACCCCTAGTTTGAGCTTTTTATGATGACAAATAATGTCGTCTTAACTTTTATTCGTTGAATATATTTTGATTTATGTTATTGTCTGTGAGTACTAACATTTCAAGAAGATCACAAGTTATTTAGAACAACAGGAAGACTCAAGACTAGGTAGAGTAGGAGTTTGAGTCTGAAACAATGTAATTTTCTATTTATTTATTTTTTTCTTTTCTTGAGTATGGCCACAAACTGTATGCAAGTCTAAGCAACCATGCATACACACAGGGGAGAGGGTTTTAAAAGTAAAAATGATGAAGATTTTTCTTTGTTGATCGTACTGTACGACTTTATATCGTACTGTAAAATCTGATCTTGTAAAAATAATTTTTCTGTGAACAAATCGTATTGTACGAACTATATCGTACTGTACAATGTGTTGCAAATCCAAAACCCTAGCCACCGCCATATTAGTTTAAGTGTAACATCAGTTTTGCTCCTATCGTCCGGGCCGATCGTGGATCGTCCCGGGACGATCAGTGGAAATTCTGTTCCAGAACATGTACAGAAGCTACAGGAAGATTTTCCTGTAAGGATCGTCCAGGCCAATCGGGGATCGTCCCGGGACGATCAGAGCATTTCAAAAGTCAGAGAATAAGGGTTTTTATCGTCCAACAAAATTAATTAATTATTTTCATGAGAAATCGTCCCAGGACGAAAAATTTTGTTCAGATCGTCCTGGACGATCGTGCGATCGGCCGGGCCGATCTCAAGCTTACTTAAGAGAAATCAGCTCATTTTGAGGAGAGAGAAAAATCATATTTTATAAAAATATCTTTGAGGAGAGAGAAAGTCGAGGGCAAAAGAGGAAAAAGTGGATTTTTGGGCAACGCCGGTCTGTTTTCGTCCGTCGAGACAGTTCAAGAAAGTGGTGTACGCAAGGTAAGGCACATTCCGCCTTTCTCAATTTTCAGAACGGTGAAGTTTGAACTATTTTTCTGTCCGAATTTCATTTTCGTTAGTGAATTTCGTCCGTATTTTTCAATTGATTCAGTTTTTACCGCATAACCTTTGGTATGTTTCTGAGGTGCCGAGTGCACACGTTTTGATTATTTTTTGGAGAATTTTGACCGGATAGTTTTGATTCGGCGATATTTTATTTTGACTGTAATTTCTGATGAATTCTGAAATTATCGGGGCAGTAGAATAAAAGTCTTGCAATGTTGTTGTGAATATTCTATCATAATTTGGTAATTTGTGAAATTAGGAATTTTTGTGTAAATTCCGTATACTGCCGTTATGCAGCCGGATTTTTGTACGAATTATGGAATTGTTCAGATTTGTTCTGAAATGACATGATATGATTGTGTGCTATGAAAAGGGAGTTATAAGGGGTCAGGATCCTGTGAGATCCTGTCTGTGTCAGGAAAATCTGAAATGAGCTATAAAATCTGAAAATAAGTTCTGTTCTGGATCCGATGATAAGTTCTGTTCTAGTGCTATAAGCACATCTGTTCTGGTGCCATGAGCACAAAGGGAGGCATAAGGGGATAAAATCCGAGAGATTCTGTCAGTGTTTGGGAAGGGAGGTATAAGGGGCCAGAATCCGTTGAGATTATGTCTGTGTCAGGGAATCTGTTCTGATTTTTTATATGTTCTGAATTGATATGAATTCTGATTTCCGTACGAATTTGATATGATTATGTTCTGATATGATCTGATCTGTATGATTCTGTTCTGATTTGATCTGATATGTATGATTCTGTTCTGATTCAATTTCTGGAATTATGATTTCTGTGATTCTTATTCTGTTCTGATTCGATATATAATTTTGTTGATCTGATTTCTGTACGGATTATTGTCTTATGTATTTGATGTGGATTCTAAGAATTTGGATTGAAGGTTTGATGTCTTGCTGAGCTGTTGTAGCTCATCCTTATTTTCTGCGTGGTTTTCAGGTTCTGGGAAAGGGAAGGAAGTCTTGGAGTAGAAGTTCAGAGTCTAATCTGTTATAGGTATTTTGTACTTTTGATTTTTGTACAGTCATGACTTTTCTGTTCTGTTTCCTTTCTGTCTGAAAGCCATGAGCTGTATTTGTATATGAAAGATAGATGATATGTTGCGCTGCATTTGATGTTTATAGTAGCTCTGTGTGTGTGTGTCTGTTTCTGTTTGTAAATGTTTGGAAGAAAGTTCTGAAATAAATTCTAAAGCCAGATCCTGCAATCAGTTCAATCAGTTGAGCTTGGCCACGACCCAATGCGAGCGGGATCCATCCCGGTCGGGTTGGGTCGTGACAAGCTTTAGTGGTATCAGAGCAATGGTTTGGAATTTGGATTGTAAGATTGTAAGACAGAGCTATAGGAAGTGATCTGAGTCTGTCTGGGGTAGTTTTGGTCTGTTCGGGTTTTTATTATGTTATTTTTGTGTTTAGTTTTCTGGATTTTCCGAATTTTCTGGATTTTTTGTATGGATATGCCAGACCCCGATATAACAGACGGTTAGAGTGCCAGTCAGGCAGCACCAGTGGGTAGTACAACTCCAGTGGTTGGTACATATACACTTTCCCAGTTTGCTACATTTGTTGCTCAGATGATGATCAAGACTCACAGTAGAGCCTCTACTGTTCGATCTGAGGATATTGATAGACATCTTCAGATGTTTCTGAGATTGAAACCACCGAGGTTTGAGGGCACTGTTGAGCCCAGAGCAGCTGAGGAGTGGCTGAGGAGGTTAGAGAAGACTTTTGACGGCATGCAGTGTCCGTCAGACAGGAAAGTACCTTTGGCAGTTTTTCTGTTAGATGGGGAAGCAGAGCACTGGTGGGTAGGCCAGCAGGAAGCGAAGTTTCAGGGCAGATTGAACTCTATGATTTCTTGGGAAGAATTTTCTGAGGTATTCCGATCTTGGTTTGTTCCCCCTTCTGCACGACAGCAAATGCAGGAGAGTTTTCTGAGGCTAGTTCAAGGGAGCAAGACGGTGATGCAGTACAAGGTAGAGTTTACTGCCTTAGCCCGATATGCTCCACAACTGGGGAGTACTTCTACTGAGAAGTGCTATCGATTTTTGAGAGGACTACGAGACAGTCTGAGGCAGCCCCTGGTACCATTTCATATTTCTGATTTTTCTGAGCTTGTGGAGAGAGCTCGTCTGATAGAGAACGATCTGATGGCTACTCAATAGCGGTGGACTGCGAGTAGGAAGAGGTTTGGGGGTGATTCAAGCAGTAGTTCCTATGGCAAGAGGAGATTTATTTCTGGTTCTGGAGACTCCAGGAGGAGTGGACAGTCAGGATTTTCTGGTACTGCTACGACCAGCTCTGGATCTGTTAGTGGGGCACCTGTGTGTCAGAGTTGTGGACGATGACATTTTGGCCAGTGCTATAGGATGACTGGTCAGTGCTTCAGATGTGGTCAGCTAGGACATCGGATTACAGAGTGTCCACAGGCTGGATTTGATCGACGATCTGAGTTCTGATCTGAGAGCTTTGTTAGACCTGCCGGTTCAGCAGGAAGACCGAGGACTGTTCCTCCACGTCCTGTGACTGAGGGATTTTCTGGTAGAGGTGGTAGTTCGAGTTCTGTGCCATGGAGACCACCTACTGTTAGTTAGAGGGAGCCTAGTAGTTCTATAGCTTCAGCTCCAGCTCCAGTTCAGCCACGAGTGTACAGTCTGAGTCAGCAAGTGGCTCGAGATGCTCCGGATGTAGTGACAGGTATAATTTATATTTTTGATCAGCCTTGTCGTGTTTTGTTTGATTATGGAGCTAGTCACTCATTTCTTTCTGAGCGTTGTTTTGATGCTTTGCATCTGGATTCGATTTTGCTACCGGTTTTTCTTTCTGTGATTTTGTTGGCTGGAAGTAATTTGATTGCTCGGAGGTTTTGTTTTTGTGAGATTGATATTGCTGGCAAGAAATGAAAATTGAGTTTGATTTTATTGTTGATTTCTTCGTACAATGTGATTTTGGGCATGGATTGACTGAGTCTGTATGAGGCTCAGATTGACTATTTGAAGAAGCAAGTGAGCTTGCTTATGTCAGGAGAGAGATGTGTATTCCAAAGATTACGATGTGTTCTCTCTTGTCTGATTTCTGTATTGGAAGTGAGAAGAATGTGGAAGAAGGGTTGTCCGATATTTTTGGCTTCGGTACGGGATATAAACCTGGAGGTGGGTTCTGTTTCTGATATCCCAGTGGTACGAGAGTTTGCAGATGTATTTCTTGAGGAGTTGGTTGGTTTACCTCCGGATAGAGAAGTGGAGTTCTCTATTGATATTTTTCTAGGTACAGCTCCGATATCAAAAGCTCCGTACAGGATGGCACCGAAAGAACTTTCTGAGTTGAAAGTTCAGCTTCAGGAGTTGGTGGATAGAGGATTCGTTCATCCTAGTGTTTCTCCTTGGGGAGCACCTGTTTTGTTTGTGAAGAAGAAGGACGGAACACTCCGTATGTGTGTTGACTACAGAGATTTGAATAAAGTCAAGATCAAGAATAAGTATCCCTTACCACGGATTGATGACTTATTTGATCAGCTTTCTGGTTCTTCTGTGTTTTCGAAGATTGATTTGAGATCTGGATATTATCAGGTGAAGGTGAAGGAAGCTGATGTGTTGAAGACAGCTTTTAGTACTCGGTACGGATACTACGAGTTCTTGGTTATGCCTTTTGGGGTAACCAATGCACCTGCTATTTTTATGGATTTGATGAACAGAGTGTTCAGGAAATATCTAGATCAGTTTGTGATCGTCTTCATCGACGATATTCTGGTGTATTCTGCTTCTGAGGATGATCATGCCAGACATTTGAGCATTGTGTTGGAGACTCTGAGACGGCATCAGTTGTATGCTAAGTTCTTCAAGTGTGAATTCTGGCTGAAGAGCATTTTATTTCTGGGGCATGTGATTAGCGGTGAAGGTATTTCTGTTGATCCCCAGAAGATTCAGGCTGTTACGAATTGGCCTAGGCCTACTACGGTATTTGAGGTATGTAGTTTCTTAGGCATGGCTGGATACTACAGGAAGTTTGTGAAAGGATTTTCTCAGATTGCTATGCCTCTGACGAGACTGACTCAGAAGTCAGTAGCTTTTATTTGGACACCAGAGTATGAGGCTAGTTTTCAGAGATTGAAGGATTGTCTGACTTCAGCTCCAGTGTTAGCACTACCGTTAGGTACGGAAGGATTTCAAGTGTTCAGTGATGCTTCACTGAAAGGTTTGGGATGTGTGTTGCATTAGCATGGTCAGGTAATTGCTTATGCCTCGAGATAATTAAAACCACATGAGAAGAATTACCCGACACATGATTTGGAGTTGGCTGCAGTTGTTTTTGCTTTGAAGATTTGGCGTCACTATTTATATGGCGTCAGATGTGAGATCTTCACGGATCACAAGAGTTTGAAATACATTTTCACTCAGAAGAATCTGAATTTGAGGCAAAGAAGGTGGCTTGAGTTGATCAAGGACTACGATCTGAAGATTCAATATTAGCCTGATAAGGCTAATGTGGTAGCAGATGCTCTGAGCAGGAAATATTTTGGATTATCAGGTATTCAGCTCACTTTTGATGAGTTTCTGATTCGTGATATGGAACGTTTGCAGCTGAAGGTAATAGAATCCAAACTACTAAGTTCTAGAGTTTTGACTCAGTTGAGCATTCAGTCTTCTTTGGAAGACAGGATTCAGGAAGCCCAGAAGTTAGATTCTGATTATTCGACGTTGATTGTTTAGATTGAATCTGGTAAGAAGCCTAAACTCCGAGTTTCTGATTCTGGTACTATTTTATGCAAGAACAGGTTGTGGATTCCTGTGTTTGGAGATCTGAGGAAAGAGATTCTGTATGAATCTCATCATGCAAGCTACACTATTCATCCGGGAAGTGGCAAGATGTACGGAGATATGAAGAGTTTATTCTGGTGGCCGGGAATGAAAAAGGATGTAGCAGATTTTGTTGCTAGATGCGAGGCCTATCAGTTAGTGAAGGCAGAGCATCAGCGACCAGGAGGACTTTTGCAGTCGTTGCCTATCCCTGAGTGGAAGTGGGAGAAGGTAACGATGGATTTTGCTATGGGTTTTCCTCGATCAAGGCAAGGGCACGATGCCATTTGGGTGATTGTGGATCGATTGACAAAGTCTGCTCATTTTCTTCCGATCAGGCAGACCGATCCGGTGGATCAATTGACACAGGTATATGTGAAAGAGATTGTCAGATTATACGGTGTGCCTAAGGTGATTGTTTCTGATCGAGATGGACGGTTTACTTCCAGACTTTGGAAGGGTATTCAGCAAGGTTTGGGTACGAAGTTACATTTCAGTACAGCTTTTCATCTGCAGACTAACGGACAGTCTGAAAGGACTATTCAGGTACTGGAAGATCTGTTAAGGCTTTGTATTTTAGATTTTGGAGGAAGCTAGGAAGATCATATTCCTCTTATAGAGTTTGCTTACAATAACAGTTTTCAGTCCTGTATTGGTATGACACCTTATGAAGCTTTGTATGGCCGGAAGTGTAGAACTCCTTTGACTCTGACTGAGGATGGAGATAGACAGGAGATGGGTGCTACTTTTGTAGATGAAACTGTTAAGAAAGTCAAGTTGATTAAAGAAAGGTTGAAAGCTGCCCAAGGTCGACAACAGAAATATTACAATCAGAAGCACAAGTTCGTTGAATTTCAAGTTGGTGACTTTGTGTATGTCAAAGTCAGTCCGATGAAGGGTGTGAGCAGATTTGGCAGAGTGAGTAAGCTCAATCCAAGATATGTTGGACCTTTTAAAATCCTTGAAAGGATTGGTAAATCTGCTTATCGGCTGTTGTTATCTGATCGGATGTCCGATGTTCATAATGTGTTCCACGTATCTACTTTGAGAAAGTGGATATCTGACTCTGGAAAGAAAGTGTCTGCTGATGATGTTGAGATTCAGGAGAATCTGAGCTATAAAGAAGAACCCGAGTTAATTCTAGCTTACGATGTTTGTAAGTTGAGAAGTAAACAGATTCCGATGGTTAAAGTGTAGTGGAAACACCGAACTGCACGAGAAGCAACTTGGGAGAAGGAGTCGGACATGAGGAAGTCGTATCCATATTTGTTTTGACTGAGTTTTGATTAGACAATGTCGAGGACAACATTTTTTGAAGTTGGGGAGATTGTAACATCAGTTTTGCTCCTATCGTCCGGGCCGATCGTGGATCGTCCCGGGACGATCAGTGGAAATTCTGTTCCAAAACATGTATAGAAGCTACAGGAAGATTTTCCTGTAAGGATGTCCGGGCCGATCGGGGATTGTCCCGGGGTGATCAGAGCATTTCAAAAGTCAGAGAATAAGTGTTTTTATCGTCCAAGGAAATTAATTATCGTCCTGAGAAATCGTCCCAGGATGAAAATTTTGTTCAGATCGTCCTGGACGATCGTGCGATCTGCCGGGCCGATCTCAAGCTTACTTAAGGGAAATCAGCTCATTTTGAGGAGAGAGAAAAATCATATTTTATAAAAATATCTTTGAGGAGAGAGAAAGTCGAGGGCAAAAGAGGAAAAGTAGATTTTTGGGCAACGCCGGTCCATTTTTGTCCGTCGAGACAGTTTAAGAAAGTGGTGTACACAATGTAAGGCACATTCCGCCTTTCTCAATTTTCAGAACGGTGAAGTTTGAACTATTTTTCTATCCGAATTTCGTTTTCGTTAGCGAATTTCGTCAGTAATTTCCGATTGGTTCAGTTTTTACCGCATAACTTTTGGTATGTTTCTGAGGTGCCGAGTGCGCACATTTTGATTATTTTTTGGAGAGTTTTGACCGGATAGTTTATATTCGGCGGTGTTTTATTTTGACTGTAATTTCTGATGAAGTCTGAAATTGTCTGACCAGTAGAATAAAAGTCTTGCAATGTTGTTGTGAATATTCTATGCTAATTTGATAATTTGTGAAATTAGGAATTTTTGTGTAAATTCTATATACTGTCGTTATGCAGCCGGATTTTTGTACGAATTCTGGAATTTTCCGGATTTGTTCTGAAATGACATGATATGATTGTGTGCTATGAAAAGGGAGTTATAAGGGGTCAGGATCCTGTGAGATCCTGTCTGTGTTAGAGAAATCCGAAATGAGCTCTGAAATCTAAAAACAATATCTGTTCCGGATCCGATGATAAGTTCTGTTCTGGTGCTATAAGCACATCTTTTCTGGTGCCATGAGCACAAAGGGAGGCATAAGGGGCTAGAATCTGAGAGATTCTGTCAGTGTCTGGGAAGGGAGGTATAAGGGGCCAGAATCCATTGAGATTCTGTATGTGTCAGGGAATCTGTTCTGATTTTTAATATGTTCTGAATTAATATGAATTCTGATTTCCGTACGAATTTGATATGATTCTGATACGATTCTGTTCTGATTTGATATGATATGTATGATTCTGTTCTGATTCAATTTCTGGAATTTTGATTTCTGTGATTCTTATTCTGTTCTGATTCGATATACAATTCTGTTGATCTGATTTCTGTACGGATTATTGCCTGATGTGTTTGATGTGGATTCTGAGAATTTGGATTGGAGGTTTGATGTATTGCTGAGCTGTTGTAGCTCATCCTTGTTTTTTGCGTGGTTTTCAGGTTTTGGAAAAGGGAAGGAAGTCTTAGAGTAGAAGTTCAGAGTCTGATCTGTTATAGGTATTTTGTACTTTTGATTTTTGTACAGTCATGACTTTTCTGTTCTGTTTCTTTTCTGTCTGAAAGCCATGAGCTGTATTTTTATATGAAAGATAGATGATCTGTTCTGCTGCATTTGATGTTTATAGTAGCTCTGTGTGTGTGTGTCTGTTTCTGTTTGTAAATGTTTGGAAGAAAGTTCTGAAAGAAATTTCAAAGCCAGATCCTGGAATCAATTCAATCAGTTGAGCTTGGCCACGACCCGATGCGAGCGGGATCCGTCCCGGTCGGGTTGGGTCGTGACATTAAGTAAGTTCTATTAGTCGTTCGTACTGTAGGAATATGTTAGTACTATATAATTTTATTTAAATACTTACTTAAATTAACCCGTAATTAGTGGAATAAATCAAGGACTAATATCTGATTGGTCATCATAATGTACGAACTAGTTCGTACTATACGATGAACAGAGGCTGATTTTAATCGTTTCGGAGATCGTCTTGGATGATCCCTTGATTTGGCCTAATCGTACGGTACAAAGGTGATTGTACCCTACGATGAACAGAGACAAGTTTTGATCGTCCCGGATATCATCCTGTACGAATAGAAGAGTGAAGGTTCATATTGTACGATGTTATATCGTACTGTACGATTTATTTTGAACTCTTCGTAAACCTTCATATCAGGACGAAGATTGTTATACATATCATATTGTACGATGTCATATCGTACTGTACGATAATAATGGCTAATTTGACAATTTCAGGGATTTTGGAGCCAATTTAGTATCAAAATAGTAATGTTTTTGGTGTAAAAGAGAGAGAGGGGAATGTGGTTAGAGAGAGAATCTTTAGGAGAGAGCTCTTGAGAAGTTTTTAGGGTTTGAGAGAGGAAGGAGAGGGTGAGCTTGGTGAGGGAGAAGTAGTGTGAGGGAGATCACACAGTTGCTCCATTCTTGATGTATTTTGCTCCTCCTATGGCCCGAGAAGAACTTGTGGGAGGCTCTCTGAGGGGAAGACTCTTCTACATCCGTGACCTCGAAGGTACTCTGCCTTCTCCAGGAGGGAGAAAAATGAGAAGGTATGTTGCCGTCGCTATGAGGGTGAGAAAAGCGCTTGACACTCTGCCACGCTGGGTTGGTGAAAGTGAGTCTTGTGAGGGCTTCTATGCCTTACCGAGGTGGCAAAAGGAGAACTATAGTTTGCAGTGAAATTCCCGGAGTGGAGGACTTCGAGGAGTGGACGTAGGTCATGGTTTGACCGAACCACTATAAAATTTTGGTGTGCTTTTTTTCTTATCGCTTTTTTATTTTTGCTTGCACTTTATTTTCATTATATCTGCTTGGTGATAATTGTGGTTAAAAATGAATTTCATTGTTGCAATTTGAGTTCAATTAATTGCTTCCGCATTAGTTAACTTTTCTTATTAAAATTTTAAAAATACAAAATATTAGAACTCTTGTTTAGGATTAAATTTATTGCAACAAATTTTCGCAATTCACTCAACCCCCCCCCCCCCCCCCCCCCCCCCCCCCCCCCCCCCCCCCCTCTTGGCGATCTAGTGACTTTACTAAGTATGTGTTTCCTTATGCTTAAATATTAACATACCCTGACAAACTGATGACACAGTTGTGACAATGAGTTTGTTAGCCAGATATTTGAAACAATATATGGAGAAGGATTTAGTAAATAGGTCAACTAATTGATCTTTTGAAGATATGTGATGAACTTGTATAGACTTATTTTTTATGTGTTCTCCAATACAGTGACAGTCGATCTCAATGTGCTTGGTTCGAGCATGATAAATAATATTATTTGTCAAAGCAATTGCATAAGTGTTGTCACAATATAGTGTTGTGTGTTGTTGTTGAGGACAATCAAGTTCTTGAAGTGATCGAAGAAGCCATATAATTTCTATCATAGCCATGGCTATTGCTCTGTATTCGGCTTCGGTAGAGGACCGAGCTATCGTGGATTGTTTCTTTGCGCACCATGAGATTAGAGTAGAGCCCAAGAAGCTGTAGTATCTTGTGGTTGATTTACAATCTTGATGATCGCCGGCCCAGTCAGAGTCAGTATACGTGTGAAGTGTAAGGGATCTGGCAGTAATTGGTAAATCGAACTGTAGTGATCCCATAAGATAGTGTAGAATCTATTTTAGAGATTCAAAGTTTGAATCAGTTGGGTGATGCATGTGCTGACAAGCCTTATTGATAGTGTAGGTGATGTCTGATTTTATGAGAGTGAGGTATTGAAGTGCTCCCATGAGTTGTCGATATAAGTTTGGGTTGTTGAAAGCAAGAGAGTCAGAAGATGAAGTAGCCTTTGGTGTAATGGGAGTTAATACCGATTTGTTGTTTAGCATTCTGGCACGCATCAGAATTCGTTCAGCATATCTTGATTAATGTAGGATTAGTCCGATTGGTGTAGGTTCATCTGTAATACCAAGAAATTGTGTCAATGTACCTATATTGTGCATATTGAATCACTGATGCAAGCGATTAAGGAGAGTAGTAATATACTGAGTATTGTTGCCTATTAGAATGATATCATCAACGTAAATTAAAAAATATAGGATAATACCATTTTTCTGGTAGATGAGTAGAGACGAATCTGAATGACTAGTGACCAAGTCCAATCCATGAAGGAAACCTATTAATATTTCAAACCACTTTCATGGTGCCTGTTTGAGACCATATATGGCCTTGTTCAGCTTACATACATGTGTGGGGAAGTTTTCATCGACAAAAACCGTAGGTTGTTTCATGTAGTCCATTCTGAGAGAGAACCGTGTAAAAAAGTATTTGATAAGTCTAATTGACATATTGGACATTTATGATATAAAGCTACGACTATTAATAAAATACGAACAATAGTTTTTTTAGCTACATAACTGAACGTTTATATGTAGTCTAATCTAAATTCCTGATTACAACCTAACGCAACTAATCGAGCTTTGTACCGAGCGACAATTCCGTTAGAGTTATATTTAGTTTTGAATGTCCATTTATAGCCAAGTGTATGTTGGTTAGGGGAAGAAGATACAAGTTCCCATGTGCCTTGTGATTGGAGAGCTTAGAACTCTTGAGACATGGTGGAACGCCAATGTACATGCTTAACAGCTTGTGTGTAAGTATTGGGATCGGTATCAAGAATACAATGAGTGAGATCAAATATTCGTTTTGGCTTGAGATTGCCTGTTTGAAAGCGGGTTTTCATTGGATGCATCAAAATTACTGGTATGGTGGATGGAGGAGTCAAGATAGGTGCAGGAGGATTTGATGATAAGCTTGAAAGTGAAGAGGTGGTCTGGATAATGGGAGTTGAAGGGGATGGAAAGCTAAGAGATGACTTATTGAATTAGAAATTATGAGTTAGTGATGAGGGCACAAGCAGTAGAGGTGGAATTTGAAGAGAGGTGGCAGGAGAGGCTGAATGAGTGGAGACAGATTGAGGTTGTTTGAATGGAAAGATCTTTTCATTGAAGATAACATGTCGAGATACATAGACACGATTGTGGTAATATCTAAACAACGATATCCTTTTTGGGTTTGAGCATAGCCAATGAACACATATGGCAAAGAAAGAGGAGATAATTTTTACTTGGCATAAGGTCGTAGCCACAGGTAACAGAGGAAGCCAAAGGTTTTCAAATGTGTGTAGATGGGAGTTTTGCTGTATAGTTATTGAAATGGTGTGTTGTTTTGAAGGACGCGTGTGGGAAGACGATTGATTAAGTGAATAGCCGTATGTAGTTCTTCTACCCAGAGATGGGAAAGATCATTTGAGTGAATAAGGAGACTTCGAACAATTTCAAGAATGTGATGATTTTTCCATTCTGTCACACCATTTATAGCGGGTGTATACGGACATGTGAATAGATGTTGAATGTCCCAATGTTTGTAGTATGAATTGAATTGAAGGTATTATTTATATACTCTCCTCCATATGTGTGAATGGTTTGGAGAGCTGTATTTAAGTGGCATTTGATACTTTTATGAAAGTTTATGAATGTATTCGTAACATCAGATTTAAAAAAGAAAAAAACTCCAACAATATTTGGTGTAATCGTCGATAAAGGAAACAAAGATCAGAACAAGCTAAATGTTGAAAAATAGATAGGCTTGTATAGAGGAACGGGTGAAAGTAGAGTGAGATACAGAGTTTTGGAGGTGGAGGGGAAGGACCCCAAATATCAGAATGCACAAGTCAAAATGGTAAGAGGTAGATTGAGGAAAAGGGCTTGGTTGCTAAACAAGATTTTTGGTGTAGTTAGTCTACTCTTGGCAAGAAAACATGTATTACATATGTAGTATTTAGAGAAGACATAACCCATCATCTGCATATATTTGAATCAGAACAAGCTAAATTTCTTTTTCTCGTTGTGGAAGAGAGAGAAAGAACAGGAGAGAGAAAGAGAAGGAAAAGAAGAGAAAAGCCAGATGACTTATTTGTTTTCGTCCGTCGTCGCATGGGAAAGCAGAGGTAAGACACATTATGCAGTTTTGATGAACTTTTTGATTAAAATTTTGTTTCCGTTAGCAAAAAAAGGGTATAACTTTGCACCGGTAAAACTTTTACCGCGTAACTTTTGGTATGTTATAGAGATTATGATTTTACACGTTTTAAGTATTTTCTGAAAAATTTCCATCATGTATTTTGAAATCTGCGAGATTATTATTGAATAGAAAATTATCTGAATGTAAAAAAATAGTGCTTAAGTACAATTGAAGTTTTGAATTGTTGTTTTACACGATCTCTGATAGTTTGATAATTTCTAAAATTGTGTATTTTGATCAGTCTGATTTTCTGTTGTATACCATTATACATTATGACAACATTTTTATATATGTCTGATTTCTCTGGATATGATATGAGTTGATGTTTTGTATGATTAGAATGATGTGAGAAGGGAATTGTATGGGGTTAGAATCCTTCAAGATTCTGTCTGTGTCAGGAAAAGGAGTCATAAGGGGCCAGAATCTTTTGAGATTCTATCTGGGTATGGGAATATGCAAATGAAATATGATATGATAATTCTACATATCTGATATATTTTGGTACTGTAAGCACAAATGGAGGTATAAGGGGTTAGAATCCTTTTAGATTCTGTCGATCTGTGTCTGGGAAATATGATCTGATCTGAATGATTATATATATCTGATATGTCCTGGTGCTGTAAGCACAAAGAGAGGCATAAGGGGTCAGAATCCTTTGAGATTTTGTCTGTGTCTGAGAAATTTGATATGTTTTGAATAATTATGTATATATGATATGTTCTGATGCTATAAGAACATTTGATATGTTCTGGTGCTATAAACACAAGGGGAGGCATAAGGGGCCAGAATCCTTTGAGATTCTGTCTATGTCAGGGAAGGGAGGCATAAGGGGTCAGAATCCTTTGAGATTCTGTTTGGGTCAGGAAAATATAATTTGAAATATGATTTTGAAATATGATTTGAAATATGATTTTGAAATATAATTTTGAAATATGATTTGAAGTATAATTTTAAAATATGATTTTGAAATGTGATTTGAAATATGATTTTGAAATATGATTTTAAAATATGATTTTAAAATATAATTTGAAATGTGATTTGAAATCTGATTTTGAAATATGATTTTGAAATATAATTTTAAAATGTGATTTGAAATATGATATTAAAATATGATTTTGAAATGTGAACTGAAAATATGATTTGAATGATTCTGTGATATGAGTTTTGTTCAGTTCTTTTTTATTTATTATCTGATTATCTGATTTCTGTACGATTATCTGAAATTTGTCTGATTTTCTAATTTATATACAATTGTCTGAAATCTGTCTGATTATCTAAATTTTGTGTTCATCTGAATAACTCTGTGATATGAATATTTAATTTGTTTGTTATGTACGATTATTTGTTATTTAATTTATTTGTATTATGTACGATCATCTATTATTTAAATTTAGCTATTATGTATGATTTTTTATTATTTAATTCATCTAAATTATGTACGACTATATGAATAAATTATTTTTAAAGCTTCTGTGAAGTATTTTAAAATAGGGTGTTTGGGAATTTAGATCGGCTAGTGCGATCTTGCTAAGCTGTTAGCTCACTGTGATTATCTTCATGATTTTCAGGATCTGGAAAAGGGAAGGAAGTTGTGGACTAGCAGTACATGATCTGTTATGAGGATATATATATTTTGTTATTTTGATTTTTGTATAGTCTTGGCTAGTTACTGTTCAGTTATATACTTTCTATCTGTAGCCATGAATTGTAATATATATGATTCTTTTGATGAATGAAAGGAAAATTATATATGGATGAGTTTCTGTATATTTGGATGTTTGTAGTAGCTATGTATTTATGTATGTCTTTGAATATTGGAAGAAAAATCTGAAAGCAAATTTCAAAACTAGAACCTGGGTATATCCATCGCGACTCAACGCGATGGGATTCATCCCCAGTCGGGTTGGGTCATGATAGATCAGCTGTAAGATGTGATGAAGCACTACTGTCAAGAAACCAATCTGCATGGCGAGCCGTATCTGGTGTTGTAAATAGCGCTGAATTGGATAGGGTATTTGAATATGTTGATCGGTTCGATACCAGCAGCGAAGGGCGGAGTGCCCCGTTTTGTTACAAATCTGACAAATTGTGTTACAAAGAGGATTTTTGTCACCACGTCCAGTCGGTGGAAAGGAACTACGACCTCTGTTTCCGCAAGAATGATTGTATCTTCCTCGACCTCAGCCATGAGGTGCAGCAAGTGCAATGAAGTTGTCAATCTAATGCAAAGATTGATGATCTTTCGTTGCTTCATGGGTTAATATATGCTCTTCACTACATAGCAGACTGTAAAGATCATCAAGATTTAAAGATTGTAATTTCGTGTGGATTGCCATTTTAAAAGACATATACGAGGAGGAAAGGCTGTTGAGCGTGTACATGATAACATCTTCGGAATCGATTGTGTTGCCGGTGGCATGTATAGCATCAACTTTGGATTTTACATCAAGAAGATATTGCGTCATTGTTTTATTGCCTTTTGACAAGTGATGCTATTCATTCTTTAACTGAATGATCCGGGACCTCATCGTAGCTTGAAGGCGATGCACAAGAGTCATCCATATTTCATGACAGTGCGTTAATGTGAGCACATGTGGTAAGATTGATGGCGAAATCACTGAATATAGTGCAACAGCAAGATTTTGATCGGTGAGTGTCCAGATTTCATGCGGATTCATGGCACCTGAGGTGGACGAGTTGTCTGAAGTAGCTTGAGGTGGAGGACACAGAGATGTGCCATCAAGAAAGCCTTTCAAGCCATTAGTGTTGAAAACTTTTTCCACTTGTGAACGTCATAACAGGTAATTGTTCGCAGCTAAGGAGTTAGGAACAAGATTCTTGATATTGCTCATCAAGAACTTGAGTTGAGGAGAAATGATGATTCAAATGAAAGAGGAGTTTAAATCCACCGTAGGAGGGGAGGTGAATGACCCTGCCATGGATCAACAAACACGCAAAGTCGAAGCGGAGGTAAGGGGAAAGAAAGAAAAAACATCGCTAACCTTCACGGAATGTCTCTGATACCATGTTAACCTGCAGTGCGTTTAAGCGATAGAGAAAATAACAAATAAAAAGAAGAAGAGAACGAGAGACAGAGAAAATCTTTCATGTATTTCATTGTCTGTTCCTAATTAAGGGTACACATAAGTATATATAGACTTTACAATAGACGTCCGTACATATCGTTTAACAGAAGTGACATCTGTACAAGACTTCATACTAAGTATGTGTCTCCTTATGCTTATGTGTTAACAATATAAACGGCATGCATTTAGGCTTCGTTTGGAACATCTTTAGGTTAAGCAGCTTTAAGCCGTCCCAAACGAAGCCTCAGTTTCCTGATTTTCTTATTATCTATTCAAGCATATCAAAAGAATAAAAATATTTGTTCAAACAGAGCCGATATTATGATTGTGATTTCATAGATTTAATAGCTTGATCAGTGTACACATATTAATCAAGAGAGGTCTGTAAATACTTTAATTATATCCAATAGCTCAGCCATTTCTCTTTGTTCATTTCAGTAGATTGAAGTCCTTCATAACTACACTTGGTTGTATATACGTGTGATGTTTATTATTTATTGCTATAAATTAAAAAAAAAATTTATATGATGATGTGAATTTGTCTAGCTTCTAAGGCACTGAGCGAGCTGTCAAGATGATTTTGAAATAATTGGAAGGATTATTTAGTGGAGCTTGTTTCCATCTAGCTAGCTTGTTGCCACAGAGAGAGAGAGAGAGAGAGAGAGAGAGAGAATGACCGTCGTTGAAAGGAAAAATTATTACGTCCTCCGACCGGACATAGAGGAACGTCCGGTCGGAGGCCAAATCACGCCAAAAAACGAGAAATACCGAGCAATACCAAACAATAACGAGGAATACCATCACGTGAAGACCCAATACTGAGTTATACCGAGCTATACTGAGCAATACCGAGTTATACAAAAATTGTACCGAGTTTTTCCTAGAAAAAACTCGGTACAACTCAGTATTGCTCGGTTTAGCTCGGTATTGGTCTTTGCAGAGCGGTATTACTCGTTATTATCAAATAATACCTAGCAATACCGAGCAAATACCAAATTTTTTGGCGGGATTTTGCCTCCGACTGGACGTTCCTCTACGTCCTTACACCGGACCTAATAAAAGTTCCGTTGAAAGGGTAATGAATGTGAGAGAGGGAGAGAGAGAGAGAGAGGATGAACGTTGAAAGGGTGATTAATGAGAGAAAGAGAGAGAGAGAGAAAGAGAGAGAGAGAGAGAGAGAGAGAGAGAGAGAGAGAGAGAGAGAGAGAGAGAGAGAGAGAGAGAGAGAGAGAGTTTTTGTGGAGAGTTAATATGGAATTTAGTTCATACAGACAAGTTGATCAAAGAAGAGTAATTGGTCATTTGACAGATGGTTATAAAGGACACATGCATGCGCTAGCTGGTAGTTTTACGTGGCACATAAATTTAAAGAGAAAACTGTTCATTGAATTTGACGAGAAGCACTTGTTTTGTAGATAGCATTGTTTGATATTCCATCAACTATCTTCTCTTAGAATCCACACTTGGATTTATTTCTTTTAATTCTACCCTTAGATGTGTATTGATTTCATGAAATTTGGATTCGAAAATGATTTGTAAATCTATAGGTGAATGAAAAATGGATACTCAAATTTATAAGCTAGCTATGAATTAAATATTATGAAATTTGAAAGAAGTTGGACTGCAAGTATCAGTTGGTTGAGATTCTTCTCTCCAACTTTAGGTCCTTGTGCTAATCTGCTATAATTTAAGTTTTGTTTGGGACAGCTTTCTTACTGTTTTTCAAAGCAACTTTTTAGTACATAATTTCTAAAAATTTGATTTATAAAGCAATATGGAAGCTTTCCAAAATGAAGTAGACTTTGTTTGGGACAGCTGTCTTATTATTTTCTAAAGCAGTTTTTAAGACCAGAATGTTTAGTTCAAAAAGATTTATACTAAAAGAGATGTTTTGAAAAGCAATAAGAATTGAAAGTTGTCTCAAACGAAGTCTTATAGTTGGTCCTTAACGGTTAGCTTCCAAAAATCAAAGTTTAAAGATTGCAACATATGAGATTGATTCTTATGAAATTTGAAAGGTTGTAAACTCTATAACAAAATTATTCAGTATTCAAAGGTTAGTTGAAGAAGCTTATAATATAAAGAGATTTTGAATGTTTCTGAGCATGAAAACTAAGAAGCTTTCTTTCTCATTCTGCGCTTCACAAATAGAAGTTTGTGTTTTTTTTTTTTTTTAATTATTATTTTAAGCTTTCAATTGATAGTTCAATTAATAGAATACATGAGTACTATATTTGAGTTCATCAAAATAATCCTTTTTTGCATGCAAGTTATAGTCACACGTTGATGTTTTCTAGGAGACAAACGTTCATGATATCCTCAAGCCCTAACATAGGGAATCAATCAATTTTAATGAAATTATGAAGAACATATATAGACCTCTAGATATATGAAATTGAAAAAAAAAAGGACGGATTTTATGACACTTTCACTATTAAAATCTCACTCTTGAGATATAATCCGTGCATGTCGGCATGCCAAAAAGATGTGACTGGTTTACTGCAGTTGCGAGTATATTCATTTATTCTCCTTAGGCTCATTTAATCATGGTGGCCGACGACGAGTGGCGGCGGCCGACAATGGTGATGGTTGCCGGAGGGTGGCAAAGGTGATGGCCGACGGCGTTTGGCGATAAAAAAATTATTTACACTAAATTTACTTTACTTTGCATTTCTTTTTCTTCCAACCAAACAACAAAATTTTCACAACCCCTAAACTTAAAATACTTTACACACATTTGGAATCCAATCAAACAACCTCTTAGAAGGCATCAATTTTTAATTGTCCATCATCATTTTTTTCATAGTTTTAAAAGTCGAATTGGACCAGCTAATTTAACCAATTCAACAACGAATTGGTTAGATGGATGTCCCAATCTAGGATTTGCATTAAACTAGACTGCACTGGCAAGTACCACTGATTATATCAGTGAACCATTGAATCGGTCCCAATTCTCTAAAACTGATCGATTCAATATTTTTTGTTTAATAAAACGTAATAAATTAATATAAATATTATATATTAAACTTTTAAACAAGTATTAAATACACATAATTAAGGATTACTAAATAAGAGAATTCATGTGATCTCTTATCATATGCAAGCATAAAGCAATGTAAACCATACAAAGTATAACTCCCCAAGTGATGTTGGACTAAATAGCTATGTTGAAAGTTTTCTTATTTAGAACACATATGTTTTTCTTAACAAATTTTTAATTTATTTTATAATATGTATAACATTTATTTTTTATATAATTGATTTATAAATATTTAATTTTTATATATTTAATTATACATAAAATTATATATATATTCATAATGTGAATTTGTTATATAATTTATATCACATTATATGCTTATATCTAAATTAATTTATATTAAAAATCAAATTTAATTTTTTTTATTAAAAAAAAGGATAATTATTACAACATTATTATATCATTTAGGCCTTATTTACATAATTTTAATATTTATTATATCATTCAATTCAATCTGAACGAACCATTGAATTTTGAACCTCTTAGTTTTTCTAATTCGCTGTCCAATCCGATTTTTACAATATTGATTTTTTTTTTTTTTTTTTTTTGATATTTATAATAAAAACTAATAAATTTTCAGTTAGAAAGATGTAAATCTCTAAAGAAATGATGGATTTAAAATGGGTGACACGTTAAATTTTCTACAAATTCCATTTAAATAAATTATATCAAAAGCTTTCATTGGCCAACCGCATAGTTTTGTTGACGTTGAATTATTCACACAAACAAAAATATTAAAATATTCTCATACGTAACAATAATTAAGTAAAAAAATATTTTTTTAATAAATAAAACCATTCTGATAATATTGAATAAATAAACCAAAATCATTCAATATTATTATATTTTAATTATAATGCAAATCACAAACTAAAAATATTAATAATTTACTTTTTTATTTTAATTTTATCATATTATAATTTTTTAAAAAAATATTGTGAAGTACTAAAATAAATCAAAATATAATACATTCATTATACTATTTTTTTTCCTGATAATTGCAAATCCAATTTATTAGACATATTTTTATTTAAAATATAATATTAATTTTCTTGATTCAATAACTACATTATCTTTTAATTTATAAAATATATTAATTATATTATATTATATTCAATAATTACATATTTGATTAATATTTTTTAATATTAAATTTTCATCAAAAAATAAAATTTTCTAAATAATAATACCTAAATGCAAAATATAATAAAATTTAAGAAAAATTAAAATCATTTATTTTGAAGAAAAGAATTTTAATTATCTGAAATTATTAAATTCTTGAATCTACTTTAAAATAAATATAGTGTATGAGTAATCAATTACATTTTAAATATTCAAGTAAAAACTTTAAGGGGGATTTCTATGCAAATCATCTAAATTTTATATATTTACATATCAAATACTTAAATTAGAAATATCAATAAATGATCAGACTTGACAATTTGACTCGAACCCAACTTAAAAATTTGAGTTTTGGTTGACCCATGTAATATATGAGTTTGATTTGAGTTCGGAATTCTAATCCGTTTAATTGTCCAATCAAGCTTGAGTTAATTAGCGAACCTAATTTGACTTCATTGTTACCTGTTTATTTTGTTTTACCTTAAACTATTTAACTTCTTTTATGTTCTCATTTTTTATTAATTAATCTAAACTCTATAATTGAAATGTTACAAATTTTTTCAATCAAAATGAATTAATGAAATCAGGTTCAAGTCGTTAGGGTTATCGGCAAGTCGAGATCTAGTCCACCCTTTTTGACCCATTAACATTCTAATCAATTTTCAA
>CM028344.1:38298500-38416749 GCA_016618105.1 Dendrobium huoshanense
GAGAATGCTCTCTATTACCTAAGTCGAAGACTCTTACCAACAGAAATTCGATATCCAGCGATTGAGAAACATTGTCTTGCCTTAGTTTTTGCAGCCCAAAAACTAAGACATTATATGCTTTCCCATCAAATTAATTTAATTTCCAGTTTTAATCCCTTGCAATATCTTATGACCAGGCCTACGTTGTCAGGACGTTTGGCTCGTTGGTCTATGATATTGCTCCAATTTGAAATCACTTTCATTCCCCTGCGTGCTGTGAAAGGGCAGGCCGTCGCCGACTTCCTTGCGGCACACCCGTTGCCGGCGGAATCTCCTCTAAACGATGATTTACCTGATGAGCAAATCATGAGTTTCGAGGAAGCCACCACTCAAACCTGGGAAATGTATTTTGATGGTGCTGCGTGCTCTCAACGGGGCAAAACACCTGAATCTACTATTCCCGGAAAAGCCGGAGTTGGCCTGGTATTCATAACACCAGATAAGGGAATGATGTACTTTTCCTACCATTTATCAGAACCTTGTACGAACAATGAGGCCGAGTACGAAGCTCTGATAACTGGTTTGGAACTTACAATTTTGATGGAGATTAAAGAGATTAAAATTTTTGGTGATTCCCAACTGGTGATCAACCAGATTGCAGGAACCTATAAAGTTTTGAATCCTAAACTCCTGAAGTACCATCAGTACACCTGTCACTTGCTCGAGCAAATTCCGATTGTAACTATGTATAGGATTCCTCGTGGAAGCAATTCTTCGGCGGATGCCCTTGCAAAACTTGCAAAGGAATTTGCCTGTCTAGAAGAAGACTCCATCCCTATAGAGGTGCAGGGTCGCCAAGTCCTGTCTCCTATAGATTTGGAGCACATCAACGAGCAAATTTTCCAAATCCTTTCTACCTCTTCAGCAGTTAATGAAGAAACAGATTGGAGACAACCGATAATTGAATACCTTCAAGAAGGCAAGCTCCCTCACGAGAGATCACTTGCCCATCAAATTAAAAAACGTGCCCTATCCTACGCACTAGTCAATAATACGTTGTACCGACGATCGTTCGGTCAGATGTGGCTCCGTTGTTTAGACAAATGTGAGGCCCTGAAGATCGTTAACGAAGTCCATGCTGGACTGTGCGGTGCTCATCAATCGGGTCCAAAGATGAAAATGAAGATCAAAAGACTTGGATACTACTGGCCTACGATGATTGACGATTGCATGAAAATTGCAAAGTGTTGTCATCAGTGCCAAGTACATGGTGTGGTTTTACATCAGCCGCCTAACGTGTTGCATCCCACGATAGCCTCGTGGCCCTTCGAAAGTTGGGGCACGGATATCATTGGGCCAATTGACCCTCCTTCCTCGAAGGGTCATCGCTTCATTTTAGCAGCGACTGACTACTTTTCAAAATGGGCTGAAGCAATCCCATTGAGAAATGTAACATCATATCATGTAATGAAATTCTTTCGTGACCATATCGTTTATAGATTCGGCGTTCCACGCAGAATCATATCCGATAATGGGTCCGCTTTCAAGTCTACAAAGATCAACAATTTTGCAAATCGCCATGGTATCGATTGGAGATACTCAACAATCTATTATCCACGGGCTAATGGATTGGCTGAGGCCTTCAATAAAACTTTGGTTCAAATCATTAAAAAGACCCTTGATGAAAATAAACGTCAGTGGGATGAGAGGTTGGTGGAAGCTTTGTGGAGCCTACAGGACCACTTATCGAACCCCGACCCAATCCACACCGTTTGCACTAGTGTATGGATCCGAGGCCGTACTCCCTCTGGAAGTTCAAATCCCTTCACTCAGAATTGCAATTCAGAACCAGATTACAACTCAGCAAAATGCACAACTCCGTCTAGAAGAACTTGAAAGCCTTGAAGGATGTCGTCTTCAAGCTCAGCAAAATTTAGAGTTGTATAAAGCCCGAATGATTCAAGCTCACGATAAGTTAGTGCGACCTAGAACCTTCCAAGTAGGCGACTTGGTCTTGGTTCTTCGGAGGCCTATCTTAGCGCACCGAAAACTCGGTGGAAAGTTTGAACCAACTTGGGAAGGACCCTTCGTAGTGGAAACAACCTACGAAGGAGGCTCGTATCAGCTAGTGGATTGTAAGGGAAATCACCCGATGCTTCCTGTAAACGGGCGTTTCCTTAAGAGATACTATGCTTGATGTAGCTCGAATTTTCAATTAATAAAATTTTTTCAAGTTTTAAGTCAAATTGTTTCAATTGTTGCAAATCATTTTAATTTCAATATCTCGTATCTCTTTTCTTAAGTCTAGATGTGTTCTCTTAATTCTTCCTACCTCGAATTTAATCTCCGTTAGTGGTGGAGCATGCCCTCTGTGGCACCACCATAACATTTGAGTTAAAAACGATTAGTGATGGAGCGTGCCCTTCGTGGCGCCATCCTAATTCGTATCCGTTAGTGGTGGAGCATGCCCTCTGTGGCACCACCCTAACATTTGAGTTAAAAACGATTAGTGATGGAGCGTGCCCTTCGTGGCGCCATCCTAATTCGTATCCGTTAGTGGTGGAGCATGCCCTCTGTGGCACTACCCTAACATTTGAGTTAAAAACGATTAGTGATGGAGCGTGCCCTTCGTGGCGCCATCCTAATTCGTACCCGTTAGTGGTGGAGTATGCCCTCTGTGGCACCACCCTAACATTTGAGTTAAAAACGATTAGTGGTGGAGCGTGCCCTTCGTGGCGCCATCCTAATTCGTATCCGTTAGTGGTGGAGCATGCCCTCTGTGGCACCACCCTAACATTTGAGTTAAAAACGATTAGTGATGGAGCGTGCCCTTCGTGGCGCCATCCTAATTCGTATCCGCTAGTGTTGGAGCATGCCCTCCGTGGCACCACACTAGCATTTGAGTTAAGCGATTAGTGGTAGAGCATGCCCTCAGTGGCACTACCCTAATAAATTTAAATCTTGATTTCCTATGGATGAATTTTTCATTCCCTTAGGATTAAAATTCCACACTTGATCTTTAATCTTGGTCAACGCCAATATGTGCAATAGAACTTCGCTCTCTTACACATATTGGGGGTCCATTTGTTGACCTCATTTTTGTATGAGGTCACTTAAACTACTCTTGATCCTTAATTTAATTTCCAAATCAATTCAAAAACTCTAGAATCTTTCTAGAATCTCGACCTTAGGATCTATTCTAGGTCCTAGGATCCTTCTAGAGCTTAGACCTTAGGAGCTGCTCTAGATCCTAAACTCAATCTAGACTCCAAGTTCTAGAAATTTCTTAGGCTCTAGGATCCTTCTAGATTCCTAAATTTTAAGATCTATTCAAACCATAGGATCTGCCTAGATCTTAGGTCAATCAGATCAAAATCCAAGGTCCAAAGGTATTGTCCTAAAGGCCTTTTCCGTTGAATTTTCAAACACTTTGAAACCCAGTTAAATGACCTCCGATTCAGAGTCTGTCAGTTTCATACTGATAGGACATGTCTCTGGAGGCAACCCTCCAAATTTGAGCCCATTCCGAGGTCTCTAACCTCAAAAACTTAATCGAAACTCAAAGGCTGTAAAACCTTCAAATATTTACAGCCTATGCCACTGGATCTGTCACTTTGAAGATTCTGACCTTAGAGCCTTCACCAAAGCCTCTAGTCACTTCCAGACCTTTAATCTTGATATGTTGAACATTAAACTGCATTTTTCTAGACCTAGTTTGACCCCTAGTTGACCAGGGGTCAAAATGACCAAAATACCCCTATGGGGCTCAAATGTTGATTTTCAACCAAATGAACTCCGATTTGAATGCAATCACCTCCAACAAGTTTCAAATGTTATTTCAAATCTTTTGAACCTATTCCCAACCCCTGGGTCAACCTGGTTGACCAAGTCAACAGGTTTGACCCAAGAGGCTCTTTAAGGGTCCAAACATGTGTTTTGACCCAAATGATCTCTCTAGGCCATCCAACCATTTCCATTAGTCTTGAAATGCCATTTGAAACCTGTTCGACCCAAACCCAGACCCTGGATCAACCTAGTTGACCAAGTCAACCTAGGTTGACCAAACAAGCCCTTAAGGGTCAAAACAGGCATTTTGACCAAATTGACCCCTCCAGACCTTGGGACCACCTCCAATGGTCTCCAAATATCATTTCAAATCTGTTGATCCCATTTCCAGGCCTTAGGTCAACCTGGTTGACCAAGTCAACTTAGTTGACCCAAATGGCCTTTTAAGGGTCTAAATAGGTGTTTTTGACCTAAATGACCTATTTAAGCTGTGGAACCACTTTCATTGATTTTAAAAAGTCATTTCAAACTTGTTGAGCCTGATCTCGGACCCTGAGCCTAGTTGGTTGACTAAGTCAACCAATTTTGGCTTAAGGGCCCATTAAGGGCCCATTAAGCCATTTTGACTCAATTGACCCATTTAAACCATGGAATCACATCTACCATATTCCAAATATTGCATCAAACTTACCTGGACCAAACTCACACCCTGGGTCAACCTGGTTGACTCAGTCAACCTAGTTTGACCAAACCAACCTTTAAGGCCCTCCACTTTGAATTAAATTTAAAATCCACCCAAGTCTTCGTTAAACCCCTCTCCACTCTTCTTAATCAATTCCCTAAATTACTTTGGCTGCCACCTCACCCTTAGTCAACCAGTTGACTGGTCAACATGGTCAACAAGGCTCTTTAAGAGGTTTAAATGCCCAAGTGGTTTGATCCAAGTTAGCCCAACCCCTACCAAACCACTCTAGACCCTCTTTGAGACCCTTCCATGCCACATCAGCTGTCCACTTGACCATTGACTGGTCAAACCAGTCAACAAATGGTCAAATGAGCCTTTTTGAGCCTTAATTAACCCATTAAAATTAATCCCTCCTAATCTAAATCCATTCCATCATTTTCTTTTAATTTCTAAGCCTCCTCCCATGCCACCTCAGCATACTTGGGCCCATTGACTGGTCAAACAGTCAATGGGTGGTCAAAATACCCTTTAATAGGCCAAATTAACCCCCTTAAGCTAACACACTTTAACTAAAAACCCCTACAGCCATTTGAATATTCTCTAGAAGCTTCCTAGGACCCATTCCAGCCCTTTGATCCTAATCAAACAGCCCTTGTCACTCCCATGTGCTCACAAGGGACAAAACACCCTTTCCACATAGGATGTCCTCTCTATGTCCTTGGTTGCTGCTCCCACCAACCCCCTGGACAGATGGCGATCATCTAGGAGCTCTATTAATCAATCTCAACCGCCCATTCTATCTGGAGACGTTTGAATAGGGCTAAACCCTAAAATGAACCCTCATTCTAACTTGAATACTCTCTCACCCATCCAGAGCTCCTCAAGCCAAACCCTCTGTTCGTTTGAGCTCTACTGAACCTCCTCAGCATTTCCCCACCTAAATCCCGCCGGTCAAAGTCTTTCTCCGGTGAGTTCCCGGCGAACTTAGCCAAAATCAGTCCAAGGCGTTTTTCCGGTCAATCCAGGCGATTTCGGAGCTTGGCATCAACTAGGGATCTTCACTTGGACAATCTACAAGCTCAACCATCCATTAAACGGGTCAAACCGTCCATTGAATCGCTGTAAATCTCTAAACCTAGCTTAGGACACATAGATTTAATTAGCTTTTCATTAAGTGTGTATTTAATCATTTTAAAAACTCCCCAAGATTTCTGTTCATATAGGGAATGCATGTTTAAAATTTCATTGATTTTCATTAACGGTATCGAACGAACGAGCCAAAAAAAATATTTCTGGGGCGTATTCGTCGTCTGGTTCAGGCGTGCGAATTTCTGACCGTTGATCTCTCGATCAACGGTCTGGATTAAACCATTCCGCGATCAGTTACGGCCGTGTATTTGATCTAACGCTCGGATGACGGTCTACCGATATCTGGACCGTTAGTTTGAAACCGCGGGATCAAATGGTGGCCGTCTGATCATTCTTCGTTAAGTCGAATCGCGTGAATCAATCCTGCCCGTTGATTCTTTTACACGGGTGATCGAACGGTGGATAATCCGAGCTGACTCGGATTAGTGAAACCGCGTGAAGAACCCGGCGTGCGACGCGTGTCAGCCGCCGCCGCGCGGTTCGATCCAGCGAACCACAGCGCGCCACGTGGCTCCGCGTTTTGGCTGGCCGAACCAAAACGCGCCACCTGTCCCGTTCCGCCGCCAGTTTATTAAAAATGATTTAAAATTCTTTTTTTAAATCATTTTTAATTCAAAAAAATATATATATAAAAGAAAAATTTTTATTATTATTATTAAAATTAATTTTAAAGATGTATATATATATATATACTTATAGAATGAAATATTTTAATCAGAATTAATGTTAATTATATTTTAACTATTTTAATTATTGAATTTTGATAAATTAAAATTTATTAAATATTACATTTAGTTTAAATCATTTTAAAATATTAAAATATTAATATTATTATCAATATGGTCAGAGATTATTTTTCTTTTAAATTAAGGTTAATTTGATATATATATATTTAAATTAATTTAAACTTACTTAAATATTTAATTAAACATCTAATTAAACTTGATTATTTTAAGATTATTAAATGAGAGTTACTTTAAATAATACTTAATTTAGATATTATTTTAAATATTAATTAATTTTAAATTATTTAAATTCATTTAATTGCTTTAAAACCTTAAAAATTTCATATAAATTCAATTTAATTCACAAAAATTCAAATAATATATCAAAATTTTCAGAAAATTGAGAATTTTAATTTAAAACTATTTTCAAAGTTTAAAACTCAATTTATTTTGATTTATTTGAATTATTTTTAAATCCTTAATATTTAATTAATATTTAATTAATATTATATTAAATATTTTGAAAATTAAAAATTATTTTCAAATAACATTGAAAAGTCAGAGAATCTCCCAACCTTTCATAAATTATTTTTTATAATAATTTTTGAATTATTTTAATTTAAAATATATATATTTATATGTATGGTTATATACACTTTAAAACACTTTTAAAATTATACATATATGTAAATCTTTGAACTTTGGGAGATCTCCTTTGAAGCTTTAAATATAGATTGAGCTTGTTTGAATGGAAATCAGGGGGAGTGATTAGTGCATAGTTGTGTTTCAACTATTCACTAATCAAGATTTAAGCTAAGTTGATTATGTTAGTTCTTGCATGCTTAAGGTACACACACCACTTAGATTTAGGTTCTCCTAGATTTAGGATTTGCTTGATGTGATTGTATATCGTTTATGTTAAGTTCAAGGGTTAGCAAAAACATTGATTTGAACCCATCAAACCTAGTGTCATTAAGGACAACAATTAAGGACATGTGTTTAGAGAATTTTGAATATTTCTAATAATTAGGATTCACTTCTATTTGAGTTGAAACTTCAAACACTTGAACTTAGTGACATGTACAACCACTAGGAAAGGTTTGACTGATTTTTGAAATATTAAGGTCCTTAATTAATTTTCTAAGTCTTAAACCCTTAATTAGTCCTTAAACCTTCCCGAAAATGTAATAAATTCATTTTAAATCCAAAAAATACATAAAACCCCTCTAACTGACCAGAATCAAATGCTTAATCAATGAAAATTAAAAGCCCTTTAATTTGACAGCAAATTAAACCTTAATTTAATTTTAAGTGAAATTGAATATTTAATTAATATAATTAATTAAAAAATATTAAAAATTCCAAAAATGTCCTAAACACTTGGAAATCCCTCCTTAGGTCATTCCTGACCTTTGGAGCTGATTTCAAGGAGTTAGGAGCTCATTTGGAGCAAAATCATAAAAGGGCTCTTTAATTAAGCAATTTTAAAATTCATTAAGTAGTCAAAACTTTGAACCTTCATAACTAATTCTAAAAAAATCAAAATTGAGCAAACTCACTTGCATTCAACTCCTAATAAGGTGTAATATTTATTAAAAATATCAAATTCCAGAAATCTTTAATATTTCAAAAAGTCAACTTTTTGGTCAACTATAGGTCAAATCTAGTTCAAAACTTCAAACCTTCGTAATAAAATGTAGAAAAATCCGATTTCAACGTACTTACCTTCTAACTGATCGTAGTAAGGTCTAGTATTTTAATAAAATACAAACATTCCAGAATTTGAACTTAATCAAAAATTCAATTTTCAACCCCTTAATTAAATGATTAAAATATTCAAAAATTCATAAAACTCGAAATAGTTCTAAAACTCCAGAAAATGTTAATTTAATGTTTAAAGCATTCAACAAATCTTTTAAAACACAACAACCATCCTAAAGATGAAGTTTATTGGCTGGACTACTCCGGGCTGCGGGGCTAAGTGTCCTAAGGAGGCTGGTTCCTCGAGTCTGGTGGCACAACGCCACGAATGGATTCCAAGGGGTGTTAAACCTTAAAAATAAATTAATTATTAATAATCTAACCTTTTAAAACTTCTAATTTAATTACATTAATTTGGTTTATCGGCTGGACTACTCCGGGCTGCGGGGCTAAGTGTCCTAAGGAGGCTGGTTCCTCGAGCCTGGTGGCACAACGCCACGAATCGATTAATGGCAAATTTAAATTAATAAATTTTGAAAATCAGCAACCAAACATTTCTTATAAAATTCATTAATTCTTAAGCCTCAATCAGCCTAAAATATTTAATTATATCGGGTACCACTGGGTAACCCAGGCCTACGAGGCTATTAACTTAGCCCCAAGGAAGGTGAAATAAACTTCACGGCCTCGGTGTGAAACAAAGGTGATATCCAACAAATAATTAAATGAATCTTAAAATTAATCTTAAGCCATTAATATTTGAATTCAAACTTAAATCCCTTAAACCTTCCAACCAATCAAATTTTAGACAACTTTAACTAATAATCCTAATTAGGATACATCAAAACCACACGACCTACCTCACACACTTTAGATGGTTTGTTAGGATCACCGACTCTAGTTCTAGGATAGGCCGGTGTTTTACTTTCTGCAGTTGTGTGCCGAGTTTTCGAGTTTTTATTGCATGCTGTTTGCTAGTGTAGAATTGATATGTTTATTTATTTCCTGCATTCTGTGATTGATTGTACGATAGATTTACCCCTAGGTTAGGAGCGAATTATACTTGTGCAATCTTATGCAGGTGGCCATGCTCGTATAAGGAGCTAAAATTAAAGGGGGCAGTTAATAAAAATATATACTCTTTGCACAGGTACCTGCCGCGCTTAAGACCCCCTTTAAATAAAAAGAGCATGGCCAAGTGTGGCTAAAAAAAATGCATTTTAAATTTTCATATTATAACTGCTTGGGAATATATACAACTGTTGATTATTAGGATAACCTTGCAGGATCGAGTCTAGATTTTCTTATTTCTCTTAATGTAAATTTAATTCAGTTAAGGTTGTATTTATTTAAAATGGTTTGAGATTGGGATATAAATATCCAATTTGAATTCCAAAGAGGTGAAGACATCCCTAAAGGGGAGAGTCTTCTTCCATTTGGAATTCAAACTAGGATACTTTGCAAATATCCAAAGGGGAAAGGTAACACCTCGATCAAGAGGGAGTTTCTTTCCATTTGGATATCCTGAACCGACGAATCAAGATGTTCATGAAAAGATGAAGGATTGGACAATGAGAAGAATCTCAAATCTCAAAACCATTTGATTTAGGATTAGAAATCCGGGTTGTAGTCAGTGGTGCCCGGCCACTTTAATTTATTGTAATTTTTGAGATGTAATAATTAATGGCACTTGCCATATGGACATTCAATTTGATATATTTAATTGATTTATTTAATTGATTTCGCATTAGAACTCCTGCTTTTCTAGTCTTTTTACTTGTATGCCGTGTTTGGTTTAGCCTGGAATTCGAATTTAGGCTCTTAGGGGTCTGTCAAAAAAAAATTCTTCTATTTTAATTAAATAAAATTTTTAAGATAAGATAGAAACTCTAAACGGTCCTAAGAAGTAAGCTCGGACTCGCCGAGGGTTTTTCATGCATACATATTGTACTTTCTCAACCTTGTTAGGCATCTCCCCGCCTGCGGGTTCTGGCAGACCACCTGGCCTATGAGGGTGCCGATCTGTCAAGGGGATGTTATGCAATCTCTAGGGAAAAACCTATTTTCTAAGCCAAAATTTTTAAACTGCTACATACAAATTTTGCATTCAATCGAGTCAATTAGCATGCATCGCATTAGCAACAAATTTAAAAGAGTCTAATATTTAATTGCATTACTTAGACATCGAATACCCAACATAAGTCTAAGGGGTCAATTAAGGATCTGCTCTAGATGTCGACCCTGTTCCTTATACTTTTCTAAATAACGTCCCTACCACTCAACATTAAAAGACCGGACTCATAATTTTAAATCGTTTAGGTGGTTTAGCTGGCTCCCCAATCCAGGCCGGGGTAAGACCAGATTCGCATTGCATTAGCTAGGTTTCGGGTCACTTTTTAGTACCCAATTTAGACTTAGGTTCTGAGGCCGGCTTGGGCCATAAGACCTCAATTTTCGGGAATTGAATCCCAAATTTCTAATAAAATCGACCACTCAAACTAAAATTTTCTTTCAATCAAATATAAGCCTAACACTTAGGATAGGTTGGGATGTTTTCTGAATTATTTCAGAATCTCAAAACATTCCCTACTCCTCTTCCTTTGGCTCCGAAAATAAGTGTTCAATCTTGAACCAATCCCCCTTGAAATTCAAACCTTAACTTCCTTTGATATTTACTTCGAATTCTAAATAAAATTCATATCGCTATTTTAATCGAGAGTTTTCGTAGGAAAATCTCTAATTTTCCTACGATGTAATTAACTACGAGGGCTTGCGCTCGTAGAAGATTTAGAAACCCAGAACTTATTTTTAAAACCAAAATCTTTCAAAATCTCTAATTAATTATTTTTGAGAAATTTAAAACTTTGAAATTCGAACCCACTAGGGAACGATATGTTCGTCTTTCGAGGCGATATATTGTTCATAATAGAGTGTTCAATTTCAAAATTCCAAAATTAAATATTTCTCAAAGAAAATTAAATATTTTCAAAACTATATATATTTAAATATATATATATTTTTTTTAATCAAAACAACCAGTAACCCTAAACTCCAATTGATAAGATTGTAAAAAAAAAAAAAGCTTGTTGTTCATGTTTGATCATATTCTTCTTGATAATTAACTTGAGTTTGATTAGTTTTTATAAGGCTGCTTATTCAACAAGCCAGATATGAATAAGATCTAGTTCGATCATGTTCCACTCAATACTAACTTGATATGTTCATCTAAACATAGAAGTTTGCATATATCTCCTATAAATGTGTAGGTATATGTTTGTACATGCATAAATTATATGTATGTTTATATTGAAACTGTAAAGGCTTATGACCATTTTGTCCTACAGGATAGTGTGATCGTTTCACCTATCCACCTCGATGGGTACATGTATGTTATATAGTTTGTATATGACTTTCAAATAGATTTTATGTTCATGAATAGTTCATGTATGGCTCGATGAGTTAACAAACAAAACACAAACAAAAAAAATTGGCTTGTTTAGTTAACGAGTCGAGTTAAATAATACTTGAGCTGCTAAAACTTGGCTTGTTTACACCCCAACTTTGTGACCCTCTTATTTATATTGGGAATGCCTACCTCTGTACCAACTGAAAAAAATTGCTGAACTGATAAAACAATTAATCAAGAGAATAGATATGATAGATAAATTTGCTCATTTTCCTCCATTGTGTTATGCATGAAGCTCATAACATTTTCAGCTACAGACATTAGATGTTTGTTCTCAATTTTATTTTAAGAAATTTCACACTAAGGATACTTATTAGAAAAAAAATATTCAAAGGGAACTCAAATAAGGCTTGTCTGATCACAGTAGCAAATGTATCAGTAGACCTGTCAATATTTGATCCGACCCGAAAACCCGATCCGAACCCGACCCGGAATTTTCGGGTTTGGGTTGACCCGAATCCGAGGCGGGTCGGGTTCGGGTTCGAAAAACCGACCCGTTTGCAAAAACGGGTCGGGTTCGGGTTGACCCGGCAACCTGCCGAGTCAACCCGAAAACCCGTTTATTTTTAAAAAAAATTGAATTTTCGGAATTTTCCTATCCCGCCCGCTGCCCCCGCCTGCTGCCCGCCTGCCCTGCTGCTGCCCGCCTGCCCCGCGCGCTGCCCCGCGAGCTGCTCCTGCTGGCCCCGCGCGCTGCCCGCAACGCGTCGCGCCGTCGCTCGCTGCGCTGCCGCGTCGCTCGACGCACCGCTCGCTGCACCACCCCGCCACCGCGTCGCTCACCGCCCGCTCGCCTCACCGCCCGCTCCACCGCGTTGCCCGCGTCAGTGCGTCACCTAAACCCTAAACGGGTCGGGTCGGGTTGACCCGAACCCGAAGCGGGTCGGGTTCAGGTTTCGAAAAACGACCCGTTTATAAAACCGGGTCGGGTTGACCCAAACCCAAATAAAGCCGGGTCAGTTACGGGTCGGGTCGGGTTCGACCCGTAACCCGAAATTGACAGGTCTATGTATCAGTAAAGAGTAGTCATTAAAGTTGATTTGCTTACAATAAGCGATATCATATGTTAACGCTCTTAAAATGAGCCATTACTTGGGCAGCCCATTCATCTCATCTTTAGCTTAGCTTATTAAACCGATTTGGTCCTTTACTGTGGTGAACTATGCAAAAGTGCTCTAAAATTAAAGCTTCGTTTGGCACAACTTGCTTATTACTTTTTAAAACAGTTTTTTAGTATAAACAATTTTTTATCGAGAAATTTTTGTAATAAAAAGCTATTTTAGAAAGCATAAAAAAAACTGTCCCAAATGAAGCTTAAATCAACTGTATGTTGTAAGGTTCAAAGAGGTAATTTTTTTTTAAAAAAACACTTGCAGAAAAGCTTTTTAAATAAAACAAAACCTTTATTAACATCTTTAGTTAGCTCTATGGAATTAAAGCTCTGCCTCATGGTTAAAGAGATATATTAGACTTCCCAATTAACATGTAAGTCAAACAATCAAAGATGGCCTAATAGATCATCTGAAACATTCATATATGAATTCAACATACAAAATGATAGAATCAAATTTAGGCTTCGTTTGAAAGCTGCTTTAAGAAGTAGTAAGAAAGTTGTCTCAAACGAAACTTTAATTGCAGTGAATATTTTTGTGTAACAACGATGTAAAACTTAGGGTTTATTTGGTGCAACTTTTTCACTATTTTGCTTTTCAGATCATAACCATAATTCTGTTTGGTTAATGCTTTCTCGCTGCTAACAAAAAACATCTATGTTGAGATGCTACTTTTTACGACTATATTTGCTAATGTATGATTGTTGTAAGAAATCAATTGTTCGTTTTTTTTTTAAATATATATATTTATAATATTCACGACAGCTGTTAAAATTTTTTTTTTCTCCACATAAACTTCACATCCACCTTTACAATATTTTGTAGTTGTCCCAAACAAATCCTCAAATTCAAGAATTGTCATCGTAAATGCAAAATGAATATGTTAGTCAAAGTTTTGCATTTTGATTGAATCAGAAAAAAATAAGATTGGAGTCTGTAATTAAATCTGATGAGTCAATTTGTGTTTTCATTTAAATTTCCCATACTTGTCTACTTACATCTATGTTGGATTTCATGGAGTCTTGTTTTTTTAAGTATTCCAAATACAATGTTATTTGTCCTGGGATTGGTTCAGGGATCTTCCTTAGTCATGAAGGTATTTGTTTCATGGGAACAAAGCCTTGTTCGGCTATGTTTATGAGGAGTTTATCTAGAGGCTATTTTCCAAGAGCCTTGCTTTGTTTAAGAAGATCCTTCTTTCCAGAGCTATTTTCATGAGCATAACACACCAGCTACACTAAG
The DNA here is from genome assembly GCA_016618105.1 of Dendrobium huoshanense. Classification (NCBI taxonomy): domain Eukaryota; kingdom Viridiplantae; phylum Streptophyta; class Magnoliopsida; order Asparagales; family Orchidaceae; genus Dendrobium; species Dendrobium huoshanense. The sequence continues at coordinate 38,312,346 of CM028344.1, forward strand.
GGATATAGCCTTTAAATCCATGATAGGTACAATCATCTATAAATAAAGTGTTCTGAAGCGCGTTGAATAATTATAGTATGAATAAAACTTCTATTTTGGATGCGGAGACTCTTCTTCATCTACTTTAGAATTATGACCATGTTGGGAGATGGAACTAAAACACATTTACAAAACAAACAAGAAAGTAAAAGCAGCGGAATGTGAAAGGACACCAGGATTTAAAGTGAAAAACCCTAAAATCGGAAAAAAAAAAAATCATGGAGCCACACCGCACTAAGAAATCCACTATAAAAATTGGGAGAAATAGGTACATTTTTCTCTTCTCTCTCGCTCTCTCCTTTCTTCTCTTCTCTCTTACACTGTTCTTATACTCTGAATACAAGAGAAATAAAATAAATAACATCAAATGATGTCACTCTTCAGAAAAAATAAGAAAGAAAACTGTCAAGTCCGCCTCGAAGCAATGCGGCACTAGATTGGAGGGCTGTGGTGCTCAATCCTCTGTCATCGGTCCATCAAAAGATAATTCGGCGCTCAAACCTACAGTGCTGTAGCACTACACAGTGCTGCGGTGTCGAATCTACAGCACTGCGGCACTCTGCTCTCTGTCATTTCGCCCAACAAACATTGCAGCATTGATGCGCTCGGGAACACAACATCGGGGTACTCGGCTATCATAGTAGGAAATGATTGTTTGTGTTAGCTATATACTTCCACATAAAATTAGCTAGTTATCTTTTGCATTTGTTGCTTCAGATTTTATTCATCTAAGCTATAAAACCCTATAAAATGAGTATTGCATTCATTAAGTCAAGTATTACACTCAATGTCAGATTTATGTTAAAAATCCAAGGCCCTAAAACATCTTAAATATAGATTAAGGCTTCGTTGGGACAACATTCTCATTGCTTTGCTTTTGATCTACAACCCAAGGCTTTTAAAACCGGACCGGACCGGCCGGTTCAACCGGTTGAACCGCAAACCGGCTGCCCGGCCGGTTACGGTTCGCCTGAGAACCGTTTCTGCGTCGAACCGGTTTCGGACTGTTCGAACCGCCGGTTTAACCGTTGAACCGGCTCCGATTTCTCATAACCGTTTTCGCGTCGACGGCGGCTGTGCAGTATTTCGCCGGAGGTAGGGCCATGCAGCATGGGGACACGTGCCCCCCTGACTTTATTAATAATTTTTAATTAAGTATATTTATGACTTATGAGTGAATAATTATCAATTAATCTATTAAATCAAAATAGTTTTATTATTATATAATAAAATAATTATTACTAGCCTTATACTCACAAGTCACAACTGCCGGCCAGAGCAAATAACACAGTTTCTAACCTTTTCCAAAGGTCTTATTATATAAAGCAAAATATTTTGTTCTTTCACGGTGTGGGACAAAAAGCTTTTTTTTTTCTTAGGCGAGAAGGCTTTACATAGGCGGCGGGACATGGCATTTATTTTTTTTTTCAGGCTTAGTCTTTTTTTTTTCTAAGTTAATAATTCTAATTAATTAGTTAGATTACTAAAAATATAAGTTAGAGATATGTCTAATATATACTGTTAAAGTTAAAAATATTAAATTAGTAAAAAAATTACTAAATTAGTAGATTTAATTGTATTTATTTTTAAAACTCTAATTGATCCTATATGATTTTCATTTAGATTTAAATATTTGAATTTATTTGGCTAACATTTCACTATTATATAAGTAAAAGTATTATAATTTTTTTTCAAATTTTGTTATATATTTATAAATAATTGTGTCATTATTATAATATTTAAATATAATAAATATTTATTACGTCATCCGGTTCGACCCCGGTCGAACCATCAAACCTCTAACCTCTCCTTCTTCCGGTTCATTGACCGGTCTGGTTTTAAAAGCCTTGCTACAACCACAATTTATGTTTGGCCATTGCTTTTTAAATGCTTTAAAAAAATTATACGAGAAATTTTTTTCTACAACAATTTTAAAAAATTACGTTCTCCACACCAGCTTTACAAAGCAGTAAGAAAACCGTCCCTAACAAAGGCTAAAACATTATAGAAACCTATAAAAAGAAGCATCACATATTCGAAAGCCTAACAATCCAGTCCATTGAATGTTAAATTTATACTAAAAACCTTAGACTCCATAAAGTCATGCATCTAATATATATTTTAAATTCTCTAAACCCTGAACATTATAATATTGAGGAAGAGATTTGAGTTTCATTCTTTCTAAAGCTGACATAAAAACCAACATCATGAAACTTTCATATTGATTAATGAACATACTTAACTTCTCACAACTCATTAAAACTTCAGGATCATTATAGTTTCCTTATCAATCTACATCAAGGCTAGGCAAAGCCATGGCACACCAAATGTTTAGAAAAAAGAGTCATTATAGAAGTTTCAACATCATTTCTATCTTGACTAGGTTGGTGAATAACCTCATCTTCCATAACTCTTCATCATCTTGATCTTCTATGCCAATGAAAGGATTCCCAGGACAAACATGTACATAGTAAGAGGATGATTGACACTCAAAATATGTGTGAAAAGTGTTCTTAGAAAGTGATTGCCACAAATTTATATTTATTTTCCTTAATAAAACTGGTTTTACCTTCTTTTGGTGTTGGTTAATCATGTTATGCTTATCCAGCAAGTGATGCAGATCTCGCAATGTAGGAGTTTTCAAGACTTTCAAAAAACAAAGGAGAGTTTGAGGCTTCGTTTGAGACGACTTTTTTGTTGCTTCTTAAAGCAACTTTCTAATATAAAAATTTTAATTTTTCTACTAAAAAGCTGCTTTAAGAAGCAACAAAAAAAATGTCCCAAATGAAACTAGAATGCTTTCTCTAACAGGGTAAAGCATGAACTCTCATGAAAGTAGATTGTGGCACCATTAAGGATTTGCATTAAGCATTGAATTCACAATCATTACTTCAAACAATGGTGATTAGGGCCACAGTAGTATTGAATTAATGGATGAACCACCTATAAAAGATGGGCAACTCATGAAAATTGTAAACATCATGGATAATAGTTAGGATAGGTCATTCCCAAGAAGTCATATAACTAAAATCAAAGTTAATGTCAAGTCAAGTCGAGTATAGAATATTGGTTGATTAACCTTTCTAAAGAACTAAATAATATAAGTTTAATTACAGTCAATGATATCTTCAATGGACATTTTTGAGAGAACATGCTCTTATTCTTGTTTACATCAAATATAAATTATGATTCAAGGACTATTATCCAAATATGACAGCTTATACTTTGAGAGGGGTCAATCTACAATATAGAATGAATCCCCATAACAAAGTGAGATAATTGTTTGTTCACATATAAAACCAATAAGTCCTCAGATATCCTTTCCTAACTTCACTCCTCGTTTTGGATACAATTTTCATCTTCTTTATATATCATCGAGCATAGCTTCTCTCAACTCCAAAGCCCATCCAACATCTTCTAAAATCTCCCAAATATTCCTATGCATTCCTCATAACCTTTCAAGTCTTCAACTCCCCAATAAATCTAAGATACCATAGCCAAAATACTAATATAGAGAGACGATTGTCTACTATAAGCAACCAAATTAAAAATATAATAACTACTCAACCATTGATCCAAAACCCATAAGAACACCATCATCAATTTCTTGAAATATGAATCTTTGATCTAGAGTTTCTCCTTATTTTAATCCAAGGAAAAATCACATTTTGAAAACCTATAAATTTTAGGTCCAAATCTATCCAAAATTAGAATTCATTTTTTTTTACCACAATCCAAATAACTATTCCATCATAACTTAAGGGGATACCAATCAAGCTATGTCCTTCACCAATAAGATCCTACTGATCCTACTTCATAGTGGTATTATGTCCACGAGCTCCCAAGAAGTCAAGATTAAGGAGCTTGAAGGTACAAGTGTCATGTGACAAAAAAAAAAATTTATGGTAGGATTTGATCTTTCAAGAATGGAAGAATTTAATGTACCTTGAAAATAAGATTCATTTTTCTTCAACAAAGATTATTATTGTTATCCCAAAGCTTTAAATGTTCTTATTTAGTAGTTCATTATAAAAACATAAAAAATTACAAGTTATTTGACAACTCTATAGAATTTGCTTTTATCCAAGTTATTACTACCACTAAAATGACCCAACCTAATATTTATTTGAACCTAACATAACCTAAAATTTTATTTAGATTTCTTTAATAGAAAAGGTGTGTTCAACAAATAAAAGCCTTTCCTTTGATTGAGATTAAAATAATATTGCTAGAAATTATGGTTATGTGATCATCATTTAAACTTTATATTCTTTATGTATTTATTAATATATGAAAGGATTGCTTGCTTTGAAAAAACCATCCCCTTTTTTTGTATGCAATAGAATATATTATGCTAAACACATTATTTAAAAGTTACATAGAACTTTGTCAAAAATATCTAAACAGTCTAAAAAGAGCTTGAGAAATAAATGTCCTTACACTCCCTCCCCAAAGCTCTCTTAGTCTCAATTTCATTTTGATTACACACATATATTATTTTTTCCTCTCTCTCTCTCATATATATATATATATATATATATATATATATATATATATATATATATATATATATATATATATATATATATATATATATATATATATATATATATATATATATATATATATATATGCTGCCTAAAGCTATCACCTTTGATCAATTTGAAGAGCTTCAAAATAATGAAAGCAACTTCCATTAAATCACAGAAAAAATGAATGATATTGATGAAAAGTTTAAGTGTTTCAAACTCTTCAAGATCAACTACAAAATTTAACTATCAGGCTTTACACTCCACCTAAGTCTGAACCTAGGGATGATCAACTGAGAAAATTCCAATACAACAACATCAACTTAGATAAGACATTGTAGTTCATGATGATCCTTATTCCAAAATAAAAATTAAAGCCCCAACTTTTGTTGGAATACATGATCCCAATAAATTTCCAAATTGAAATGAGTAATTCTTTTACTGTTATAATATGTTTGTCATCTGCACACATAATTTGCCAAGATGAAACTTAAATGGCATGCTAAAATCTACTATATGCAACCAATAACTTCCTATAAGGAGATTAAGGATAACAATAGCATCATTAATCTACTAGGATTTTTTAGACTCTTAAAAATATCAAGAATTATTCATAAAATCCATCAAGGATTTTAAATTTATTTTTCATTCATCTAATGCTCTAATTCAAATATGGCAATAATCAAATTTTAGATCAATTTTGGAGAAAACATTGCTTATGAGATCAAATCTATCATGACGTCAAGATGTATAATAAAAAAATTATATTTGATAGTAAATTTTTTTAGACCAATTATCATCACACATTCGGATGTTCCATAATTCTTAAAAATTAATAAGTTTGGAACATCATAGAGACTAAGAGTTTCTTTTATTAAATATTTTCTAAGTAACTCCAAAACTCAACTCTTGGGGTCGGCCTATTATGAACCAACACGATCATACTTGACTCGACTGTGGGTCTTATCGAGTTGGGTTATAACACCAAGCTCCATTATTATTATAGGAGTGTGGATTGGCAGAGTTGTATGAGATGAATCTATAGAGCTAGTCGTGTTAAGTAGATCGACATCCTGCTGTGGTGAGGAGCAACCCTAGCTTGATGGTGAGAGGGCTCTATACAAGCATTCTCAAGCTCGATAATCTTAACTAGTAGTTAATTCTAAGGGAGCTGGATCCCTTCACCTTGTATTGGTATTATCTGTCAAGTCCCTTGTAGGAGCTGAATGATTTAACTCTAACTCATTCATCTTATGAATGCAATCATCCAAGGCTAGCTTGGTATACCTAGTCAATCAAGTTAAGCCCACCAAGGTAGAAAGAGCAGAGGCATAGTGTCCCTTGTTTAAAGATTGGTCCTCGGAATGATGAGTGTTAGAGCAACATGCTCCATTATTGCCATTATTATGCCTTTTGGCTATGAAGTAGAAGCCTGTTGGGCTTACAATGTTAGGATTATTTTCCATAGATGGTGCAAATTATTTAGCACTAGAAAATTCTCAGTAATATAGTGAGATAGGTTGGCATCGTAGCTTTGCATGGATATCTCACATATAAACGAATAGATGAAAATGCATAGGAGACACCAACATTTTTTAAAAAGAAAAACCTAAGAAGGGCTAGCCCAATTGAAATATTTTGCTGGATGGGCATTGATAACAAAAAATCACCAATCTCAAAATTATAGAATGTGGGATTAGAATGTATGACTTGTTGGTGAAAAATATTATAGAGTTAGTAAAGGATGAGAGGCAGTCAAACAACTATGTCTAGGTGATATGGGTCTAGCAATGGAGGCTAAGCAATGGTAGTGGTTAGGCAATGTTGAATTGATGATGATTTTCTAATGATGACGAAGGTCCAATACTAAGGTGGTTGTGGTATGACAATAGAGGTTTGGTGGTGACTATTATGGAGGTAGTCCGACAACGACATCCAAGTGTTTATCCAAAGGCTATGATTGGGCAATAGTCCAGCTATGATGGTCAAATGTCCATGGTTCAACAATAATGATTCGATGATGACAGTTATGTGGTGGTTTGATAGTGGCAATCAATTGGTTGTCTAGCTATGGCAATCTAATGATGGTGGTCTAACAAGGGTGGTCCAATAATAGTGCATAGGTGAAGCTCTGAGATTCTCCAAACATTCTAGCTCTCTTGAATCTCAGGCTAGGGGTCCTGATCATGGATCTATTTATAGATTTTGATAATAACATGCCCTGTAAATATTACTAAATTTTGAAGCACTTCATCAGACGAGCTGTACTAATTCACTTAATCCTATGTTGTTTTTTAATACTTAATTAACATAATGATGTTAGAAGTAAGTGATATGTACTTGTTGGATTCATCTCATCAAGAAGCTCGATTTTACTATAAGTATACAAAATTCGAAGAACATTTAATACTCCAATTAATCTCATCATTTCTAATTATGCTCTAAGTGTTTGATCTAAGCTCATTTGAACTTGAATTGGATCATATTTTTCATCTTATCCAACTTACTATTTTGACTACAAATTTATTGAAGTTGGAGTTCAAAATAATTAGGAGCTAAATTTTGAAATATTTTCTGATCAATTTGCATCAAGAGTTTTGTCCAAACAAGCTAATTGTTTGTAATATATTATTAATTTTCAAAGATCAAATATACATTTTTATGCAAATAGTTTGATATGGAATATTATTTAAATAAATATCAAAATTTAAATATTACATATATAAAAAATATAAAAATTGTATAATATTTAGTATTTATATAGACAGAATTGGGGGAAGACTAATTGACCAGTTAAGCCGATCACCGCTCCCCGAGGAACCGTAAGCAACCGAAAGCAGGTTCACGATCCGTTATCTACTTCGCAGCTAGGACGAGCATAATGCGGAGCAGGAGAAGCACGATATCACAGCGATCCCAAATTCCTGAAATTAATGAAGACCTCCATAAAATCCTATAAACTCTGAGCCCTAAATTCCACATTCTGTTGTCCATTCACGGATTTTGATGACGTTCGATTGCTCGATGCCATCTGTATGGAAGAATCATATCCCCGTTCTCCCCGATTCTTGTGCTTAGCCGCTGGTGCTGCCGCTACTTTCTTCCTGTTATCATCTCTGTGGGCTCTCCAGTTCCGCTTCGGCGGATTCAGGAAGAAGAAGATGGCGTGCGATTGCTCTTGCTCCTGCGGCGGCGTTGGGGGTGACACTGCCGGGAACGGTAGAGGGGAGACTAGTTCGGCGCGACCAAACGGGGATGTTGTGGGAAAGGATAAGGCGGCGGCGGAGAGGCAGAGCGGCGTGTCTATAATGGAGCAGCTTGTTCCGGAGATTACTACGCATACGCTCAGTTATTTGGACCATACTAGTCTTTGCAATCTCTCTATGACGAATTCGGCCATGCGGAGGGCTGCTAACGATGACAATGCCTGGAAGGCGTTGTATCACAAGGTTTTCTTCCTATCTTTGATTCGCTTGATGAGTGCAAGCGCGAACATATGACCTTTAGGGTTTCTGGTTCTGAACTTAATGTTTTAGGATGGTATTTCATTTTCTTGCGTTTTTTCTGGTTTAAGAGAAATTTATTGGAGAGGGAGATGAAGGTAAGAGAGATTGCAACTTATTTAGCTGTGTCAATTTCTTGAATGTTTTGGAAATTGATGAAGGAAAGGAGCACTTATATTTGTCCTCCCGGGGGCCTTAATAATCTACTGGTGCTTCTGTGGTGGCCCTGGAAGCTAATAGTTGTAGAAATAGAAGGATGAAGGATTTCCAAACAAAAATTTCACCTTTATTGAAGCAATCCTTGACTACCATGTAAGGCTTTGGTGGGTTCTTTGAGTTTTTGTAGTGGTTAATTGTCATTCTGCAAAGTGAAACTGAGTTGAGATGACAGGAGAATCAGAAATGGCTGCCAATTTATTAGTTTATATATTTTGAAAGGACCAGCAGCTTACTTTCTGAACTAAGAGAAATGAGGATAAAAGAGAGGGTTAGCCCTTTTAATTTTTATGCCAATAAAAAACTTGGGAGAATATATGAAGAAATTCGCAAACATTTGCCTTCTTTTAACATGTTAGCGCATAGTCTTATCCCAATTTAAGCCAAATAAAGCACCCGAATTGTCATAAGCTAATCTAGCTAAATGGCTTTAACCTAATTTAATTGCGATAGAAAGTAGAGTTATTTTCAAAAGAAGGCTTGAAGTATCGAGTAGTTTTAATGATTCTTTAGCATAAGCCATTCTATTCAACCAAAAAACTTGTCTTTTCTCTAACCATTTTGTAATTGAATGGCAATGAAGTCCAATTTATTAGTAATGCCAATACAATATTTACTGAAGTATTTGTTCAAAAGGCTTAAAATTAATCAAATATAGTTCATATGAAAATAAATATTTAATGCAATGATGAGTTTTTAAAAGAGTTGAAGATCCTATTTTACATATCAACAAACACTTGTGAAGTCAGTTTATTATATAGTATGTCTAACCTTGATTTAATTTTCTTTGATTCAATACTGAACAAACTTTTAGGTTTTTAGTTGTTGCTAAGTAGATATCATATGCATGGCAAGCATATTAGATTAACTTAGCATAATGATACTAAACCAACTTAAAGTTTGTTGTAGAAAGTAAAGTTTATTGCAAATGGATTGAAAGAATAATGGTCTAATTAATTTTAATGATTCTTTACCATTACTCATTGCATTCATCCCAAAATCTGTTTTCCTCCTAAGTATTTTGTGATTGGTTAGTTTTCAATGCAATGACTTATTGCTAAGGCTACATATGGTACTTAGTGATATGTTTCTATAGCAGGGTTAAACATGATCTAATTTCTTTGATGAAGTACTAAAAGTTTGGGCTTTCAATAATTGCTAAGTAGTTATCTTCATTTGCATCTTAACCATATTAGATGAATTTGATTTTTCAAAACCTTTTCATGATGGTAAATGAGCGATGAAGGAACAATGTTTAACATATGACTCATGCATCTGGGTTAATGAATCCTTAAAATTTATTTTCTAGACATCCATGAGCTATAGGAAGTATGATTCCTTAATGGTGAACATGAATGCAATCATTTTGGTCTTCCCATTGAATTATTATTCCAATTACCACTGTCTTATGACTCATCTAAACTTTACATTTCACTTGGGAATGTTTGGGAAAACTATAGATATTGGTACCATGCCTAGATGGAAGGTTGTGGGTTAATGTAATAGAATGGGTATTAAAATCAGGGTGGTTTGATTAAGAAGTGGTTGTATTATGGAGAATGCAGGTGTCTATCCTATTGGAAGTGTTGGTTGTATAAATAGAAAAGCTAATTTTAGTGTGAGTGTAAGGGAGAAAGAATTGATACATAGGAATGAAAATGAAGAGCGGCTGACCAATAATGGCATGCTTGGATGTTTTGAAAAAAACAATCCTGTAGGATAGCATTATCACCATGTGTGAAACTAAAATTTTTTTGAATGACATGAAGATGGATTCATGAAGATAGCCCTTAATAGTTGGGATGAGGGTAATGATGATAATCATGATAGTGGGAGTGAGATTGCGGCTATTTAAGGAAGTGATAAGGGATGGATAGAAGCAAGGATTAAGAGAAATTACAATACCCAATTTTCAAAATATCAACCATCCTTTTATAAGCATTATGACCTCCTTATATGGTGTAAGAGGTTAGATGTAAAAATCATTAGGAAAGACAAGGAGTAGACAAAAGGTTACGTGGATAGAAGTTTTTAAAATAATTTGTGAAGAATGGTCTTAACACCTCAAACAACATTCAATAGAAATGATGAAAAATAAGTATTCATAATCCTAACCCCAAATAATTGGGTAAAACTAGTAATGATGATGACAATGTAAGGTAGTCTAAAAATTAACTAAACAAATATAATAGTATACATGCTCTCGTTATCCATTTTGCCGACCCCACGTAGTGGGATAAATGCTTAATGTTATTGTTGTATACTTATTTCAAAATGGATTGAGTTTGAGTCTGGTTGTCCTATGATGATTCTTTCTATTGTGTACAATGCAAAGAAATGTTTATCGAAGAGTTCAGATGGAGGTCACAACGGAAGAGTAGATGACCAACCCAATCCTTAATATAATGAAGCAAGAACTCCTAGGTGAACTCTTGTTAGCATTGAGGCTTCAGAACATAAAATCATCATTTGTCATTCAGTTGTATCTTCCAGATTAACCAATCATTTATTAGAAAACATAACAATATTAGAGTGACAAAACAAAGTCTACATGTTTCATGAGTGATATATGTAAAATATTATTAGAGTGGAGCACCACTTGAGGAAGTAATAAAGTGATATTATCAATCTGCAATAGTATAGCTTGAGCTTATGTCCTCAAAGTTTAAAGAGATTGAGGTATTTATAGGGCCATGCTTATTGGATGAGTTATTGGAGTATTGACAATCTGGGAGAGCTGGTTGATTGATTTTTGGGAAGATGGGCATTTTGGGGCACTCAAACATTTAGTGTTTGGTGGAATTTCATCAAATGATAGTCATCCATGTTTGGGAAGAAAAAATTTAATAATAATTGATCTTGGTTCATCAGTCTCTACATCATGATCATTAGGATCTGGATTAGGCTCAGTCGCTACCTTCAAATAGTCATTAGGAAAAGTCTCATGGTCCTTTAAGGGACCAAAGTCAAAGTCATTTCAATCTGAAAGATTCTGAATGCTCAAATTGATCTATGTTTTAATCAATAGGAAGAGAGTTAGTTTTGGTGGAAATATAAATGATAAGTTTAGATGGTTTAAAAATAGAATTTGGGGGCAAAATAATATGTGCAAGCTTTTGTTGGTCTCATTTTTGGAGCTTTTGGGATTTGTAGAAGTGGTGGTTTAATCTTTGGAGGATATTCAGGACAAACAATATGTGGCGATCTTTTGTCATATGTACTATCATAATATGAATCTTATTTACTATATTGAGTCTAATGCAATGAGTTTCTGTGTTCACTAAATTTTTATTAGCAAACAATTATTTTGTTAAATTTTGCATTTAAAGATTGGTTTATTGTAAATTTCATTCTTAGTCATTCGTTGTAAGACAATGCCATAATGAATTAGATATGGTGAGCAATTCATGACTGAGAGTGGGGTGTGGATCTAGTTTGGTCACACTCACACAAGAAAGTATTAGGTGTGTTGGATTGTTTGGGTGGCATTTATCAAAGAATGCTTGTCAATTTAATCTAACAAAATTAGAAAGATTTAGAATGATATATATATATATATATATATATATATATATATATATATATATATATATATATATTTCCAATTGAAGATTTGCCTAAATTAAAAGGATTTATAATGATTATTTTTGAAGGGTTTGACTTATCATGCTAGGAAAGGTTTTATTAGTCTTGGGGAAAGGATTAAGAAGCATTTTGTTTTAATTTATGATAAATTTTTAATCAATAAAATTGGAAAAAAAAATTAGGATTTTTTTCTAAAATTTTTTAAAGTTTTATGATAAGAGTATGTGAGGTATTTGACAAATATCACATGAACCTTTTAGGAAGTGTGTTCGAGAATCTTTCTCAGTGGGTTAGGGTGATAAAAATGGGTTTGAGGTATGAACAATGGGAGACGATATTGTTTTTGATGGTGGTGGTAGAGTTTATAGTTTTGCAAGACAACATGACTGTGATAGAGAATGTTATGGTGATGGAATCATGAAGCTTGGAACTATGGTGATCTTTATTATGACTAGTTGATCAGGGCAATGTTTTTCTTTATTACCAATTGGAGGAATACATCAAAGGAAGTCTTGAGATGAACTTAGAAGAATGAGGGGAATACAGAGCTTAAGCGGTAGGGACATTAGAGTTGGGGTAAAATAACTGGGTTGAGTAGTTGAAGAATTATACTTGAGCTGCATATTAGCTTTTGAGGAGGCATGTGCTTTTTTATCAACTAAACCTCATTGAGAAGTAATATAGTCAAGAGAATAATTGAAATTATTAAGTATAAAAACAATGAAGTAATTAGACATTTGTCGTTTTAAATTATATCAAATGCTGAGTGAGCACTTATTAGCGTAAGAGCATTAAATAGAGAAAGTGCTTTTTATAAATAGATAAAGATTAATGGTCATATGCGAACTGTTAACAAGGGGGCAATGTTTTTGACATGAGATGTTGGATAAAGGATAGTAGGTCATCTGACCAGGGCGATGGGACAAAACTAACTTGGTTAGAAGTTGGAAAGATGAAACGTTGGAATTGTCAACACATTTAGATTATATGGAATATTGAAACTAGGAAGACTAACGATAATAGATGTCCATAGATGTCCTAATGCCAATGAAATCTTTTTTTTTTTTAAAGCAAGAATTATGAATTGTGATCCAAGTGGTTTACAATTGCTAAAAAGATGGCTCTACTTGTTTCGGAGGAAGTGAAGGAAAGGGAATTAAAAGTAAATGTGATAGAATTTGATAAAAGGATGCGTATTAAAATTAAATTTGTCTCATTTGCTTGGTTAAGGAGAAATTCAATGATTTTTTTCAATGTTTGTTTGCTGCGTATTTAAGATTAGAGATAGTCATATTAGATGATTTGGTGACTTAAAACGTCGGCCTCCCGATGACCCTGAGAGTGTAGATGTATTACATCTGGTCTATTTTAGGAAATGTCGAAGTAGACCTAAAAAAATTTGGTTAGAAAGTTTTAAAAAGATTTTTTTTTTTAAAAAAAATTGATTTAAATGGGAATTTGACTCTTAATATGACATAATGAAGAAAAAATGATTCATGTAGCCATCCTCACATAGTGGAATAAAGGCTTCTTCTTGTTGTTGTTGTAATGTTTGGTTTTTGAGAAATTGGGTTTTTGTTTCTTGTGGAAAAGGCGTGTCAATGATTCAGTAAAATTTTCCTAGCATTTTTCATTAGTCATGGGTAGGAAGTTGTTAATGAAAAGCGTATTTGTTTATATTTCTTGGGTAAATCCACTTTCCAATTAATTACATTTGAACCAAACACTGAATATGAAATTATGAAGTAAAATACATTTGCTTTCATCTCATTTTCTTCAAACCAAATAGACCCAGTTTTTGACTGCTGTGATTTGACTGATGCATGTCAATTCATTTGGTTCATTGTATGAATTGACACTGTTAATTTGCATTTTTCATTTGTGATATGGTTTGGTTGATTAGAAATTAGTTAATGGATGTTCACAGGAATGACTAGGTGATGGTGAATGTTTTAAATAGCCAACCAAAGGTAGTTGGAGTAAAGCTAGTGAAGTGGTGATTTTGATGAAGCTGAATCTCATCCTGTCCATTGCTATATTCCTATTCGACTACTTGTATGGAATGGTCATATTTGGATTTGGATTTATCATATTCTGTTGGAACTCTCGACTAAATTTCACTCTACTTGCCAAAACGCACACAATGAAGTGAAATTTTTTATTTTCCTTCATTTATAAATATCATAAAATATAATATTTTCGTTTTATTTTTTAATCTAACTTTTGTTTTATTCATGATTAAATAAAACATAAGTTTTGCTGCTGTCATGAATCACATCTTAAAATGATGAATTAATGTGAACATTAATAATTTCCTGTATTACATGTCAAGTCCTTAGTTGTGGAGTTGCGCCACTTTGCTCTACTCTCTCAAAGTGGCACGAAATTTATATTGTCATAATGTCTGCAACTCTTTATAGGAGAGAATCGGAAGTTGGTTCACTTAAGTTTTCTATTCATTCTAGGAATGGCAATGCATCTATCTGGGAACTTTATTTGGGGAGCATTCTATTATTCTTGAATGTTGCGCGTACCAGCTATTATAGTGTACAATGGTTCAGAGAAAGAACTGAAGGATTTGATGTTGCCTTCTCTTGTAGGATTTTACTGTGGAACAGGACGATTTAACTCCAATGCAGGGATGGAAGTCTTACTATGCAGCTACAAAAGCCATTGTCAATGTAAATGCAGAATTCTGCAGCATCATTAAAGAAAGATCACTACCAGCTATGGGTCGTTTCTGGCTTCATGCAGACTATGTGAAATGCATTCACAGTTCAGGGGAACTTTATATGGGGTATGACCTGAATCTAAGCCTAGGAGACTCTATTGACTATTAACTTTCTCAATGCAAAAAGCATGCACTAGAAATCATTTCAGATATTCTTTTTACTGACTCTTATTGGCTTTGGTAATGGAACTTTATTCCTTTCTCGCAGATGCTTAATATTTCTTCATATCAGTTTGGTTTGATAATTAATGAAGTTTGTGTAAACCATCAGCAACTCAAAATCAGCATTTTTAATTGTTATTCATCCAACTTAGTTTAGCTTACAAGTGGAGCAACTTGATTCAAAGTACCTTCAATAATGAACCAACTCAAAAATGATCGCGTTGACTTGAAATCACATTGTTCTTTATGACATGGAAACTTGGGCTTAAGAGCCCTGAATGTTAATCAATGATTCACCTTACTTATAAATTGTCATAATATGGTCGTGTGCACGTGTGTCAATTTAGAAGGATAAAGCTAATTATCGTCACACACCGCTCACCATCCAAAAAAAAAATTATATAACAATGATTTAAAGAAGTTAACTATCTTTGCAAACATAAAAAGTAACTAAAATTTGTGTTTTAGTTGCTTAAAATTCTGGCCATTTGATTTTTTTGTTGGATGACGAAAGGTGTTTGAGGGCAAGTTGATATATCCTTTTAATGAATAGTAGTCATATTCTCTCTCTCTCTCTCTCTCTCTCTCTCTCTTTTTCTCTCTCACAGAGAGTATGAACGGTATCCATTTTAAAGGATAGAGATACATATCCTCACATTTTTCATCTTCCATCAATAATTTTGAAAGATTATGATTTATGTAGCAAAAATTTATGGGAATTATATAAAGTAGCTAAAAAGTTATCTTTTAGTTATTTGAAATTCTAGCCATTAAATTTTTGAAAACCTATGTTCCATCATGATCGGCCTTACGCATTTCTGTCAGGGTGTCTTTAGTAATCCTAATTCTCAATTCATTCTTGTTGTCAACTGCTGGGCTAAAAAACCTATGTGAGGTCTTGAATTTTTGATATTATGGTCAGCTGTAATATCAATTTAATAAGTCCAAAGTGACAGAAATCTCTTTGTGCATGCACCCTTCTAGGGTTCATGATTGTGAACAATTTGGTTACAGAGTAGCTTTCCCGTCATTGTGGGAGACCAACAGCTGTATATCACATCGATTAAAAAGGCGTTCGAGGCGGACGCCTCGAGGCGCGCCTCGAATCGAGGCGGAGGTCGAGCGAACTGAGGCTTAAGCCTCGAACGCTCGGGCGAGGCTTACGCCTTTTTCCACGGAGGCGTACGCCTCACCGCGTGAGGCGTCGAGGCGCATCGAGGCAGCGCTTCGAAAGTGAGAAAGTTACCTTCACAGTCAGCGAGCTCCCGTTGTTTCTTCCGATCAAAATGTTGTAGCTTACGATCCGACAGGAAAAGGAAAGTCGTCGAAGGAGCAAAGTCGAACAACCACGAAGGAGCTAAAGAAGCGACGCGTGCAATCTCTACACCTCCTGTGAAGCAACGAAGCCGAACAGCAAGGACGAAAAGAGAAGATGAAAGGCAAACCGTAGACGCAACTAAGTTATTATTGATTAACTTAGTTAATATAATTTAAAATATTAATAATTAAACAAATTAATTAAATAATTAATAATATAATTAGTGCATGAATTAATTATCTATTTTAACTTAATTGAATAATTAGTATTATAATTATTAATTAAATTTTAATATAATTAGCCTAATTAATATAAATTACATTTAAATTACGCGGTATGCTCGGTACTGAGTTGTACATGCTCGGTACTGAGCGGTACATGCTCGGTACTGAGCGGTACATGCTCGGTACTGAGCGGTACATGCTCGGTACTGAGCGGTACATGCTCGGTACTGAGCGGTACATGCTCGGTACTGAGCGTTACTGGCTCGATACTGAGTGGTACATGCTCGGTACGCTCGGTATTGAGCATATACAACAAGCAGAATTTCAAAATTACTCTTATAATATAATTTTGTTCCTGGGGCGCTGCCCCCGGAAACCCCCGCCAGGGGGTAGCGCCCCCTTGGACCCCCGGCAGACTGGTATATTTTTGTATTCATGTTATTTTATTATTGGTAGTACAAATAATTGTTATTTTTTGTCATTATTTAAAATTTTAAATTAATTTTTTTTAATCGTTTTGAGGCTTACGCCTCGATCCGCCTCGAGGCTTATGCCTCGCCTCGCTTAGAAAAAACGCCTCGATTACCGATTTCGCCTTTTAAAACATTGGTATATCATAATACAAATTTACTAGATGAAGCCCAACTGTTTGGGTTTAATCTAGTACATAATTATTGGGGATCCAAGTGCTTATCTTATGCAAAATGGGATTTTTTTTTTTTAACTTTTAAGCATAATTCTGAGTTGTCCTATTATAGACTTTGGAGATTGGACAACATTTATAGCTGATTATGACTTGATAATGATTTATCTAAAAAAAACAGTTTTGACTTTAATCTATTCATACCTCATGACATTTTATATGCTTGTACATTATGGTTTGATGTATGGCTTTTCTTCCTCTTTTTTTTTTTTTGGTTATTTTTGTTTTGCTTATATCGCAGAATGATATAAAAATTTCCTTGTTTCCTAGTTGATATTTTCAATGTAGACCATGTTTATGACATCTTTTTTACTGTATTTCTTTATCACGTCTATTAATAATTATGTAGTTGTTCTTGTGTTGAAGGCATTGTATGGCTTAAGTTTTTGTTTCAGCGCTCTCACCATCTACCCCTCCCATTTCTACAGCTAGAAAAATAACCGGGAAACCAACATTTTAAATATTGGTTGCAATTTTTTCATTTAACCTTTCTATGGATGTTTTTTAAACATAGAAAGGAAAACTTTTCACTCAATAGAATGGCAGATCATGCATATTTAAGGTTTGCAGCTTGAAAACCATTTTTTATTTTCTGGCCTTTCTCATATTTAATCAAATATAATAATTGGAGTCTGGAGAGCAAGGCAATCTATTGAGGATTATCAATTAGGATCCATGCAATCTATTGATTAAGCTTTTGGCCATATAGGATGTATATTACGGGGTGTAATTTCATTGCAAGTGTGATTTTTTAAAATGAAAAAGGCAGTGCAAGTTAATTACTATTTACTAGAATATACCAGTAGATCAGAATGTGTATTCTATACAATTTAACTTGTGATTTTTGTTTAAGATAGAACATATCATTCTATTCGGTGATGGCTTCATAGTATTACCCATAACTTTGAACTAGTAATTTGATGGAAAGAAAGACTAGTTAAAGAAAATCAAGCTAATGGGCAAGCTTGAGGACATGATTTATAAGGAGATCCATTGCCAAAATTTTCAGAGGTAGGAGGACAGAAAAAAAGATTTGGATTTACATAGCATTGCTGACCAAACTGCATAATATGATCAGAATGTTATTTGGGGATTGCATATAAAATCTTTTGCCATTGGAACTAATTAGGAAGCTTGAGGTGAAGTGAATAAAATAGGAAGTTCTACCTGCTATGACTTGGGGCTAGAACAGTTAAGACATGGATTGGATACATGTTTTCGAAATTCTACGAACATCCTATCAATATTAATTTGAATTAGGAATTCGTGGTTGTCTTTAGCTGAATAAGATTAGTCATTTACCCCCAGAAGAGTATAAAATAGTAGGTTAGTAGGATTACATTATTTTATAGCACTTTCATACCAAAATAGGATTTTCTGTAATTTTAAAAAATCAGCTCACGTCTGCTAAAACAGACCCAAATATCGAATAAGGCCCAATACATCTGTAAATAGTAGGAATGGCCATTTTTATACTTAAATACAATTTAATAGGAAAAGGTAGGGAAAAAAGAACTTGTTTGAACTTTGAACATTGCAAATATTCCAAATTCATCTAATCTATCAGCATTTCTTGCCTTTATTTCCATTTTCTGTAGATTCTTTTTTAACCTATGTTTGTCCAAGAAATGCATGGTTTTGCTAGTTGCACCAACCCCCTGTGCTTGTTTGAAACACACCTTTGTATGGATGCAAGCTTTGGATCATTGAAAGATAATTGCTTTTTCACTCCACTTTTGTTGCAAATATTGTTCTATCAGAACTCAACAATTTATGCATTGCTTTAAACTTTTCTTTGATTTTTTGGTACACATTTATCTTTAAATGGGCTTCACTTCATGATACATTAAGTATGACCATCAATTATGGGATCTTGAATTTGGATTTGATGATGAGTTTATTTGTGGTATGGTTTATGTGCATTATCCTGCCATAATCCTTTATCAATATTTAACCAGTAGAAGTATGATATCTTGGATTAACTCTTTTTTTCTCTATAATCTCTACATCAAAGAAACCTTGGATGATATGCGGAGCAATCCTCTGCTCCTCTTCTATTACTATTCAACTAGATAAAAAAAGAATATATATATATATATATATATATATATATATATATATATATATATATATATATATATATATATATATATATATATATATATATATATATATATATATATATATATATGTATAAAAGAAGTTTCCCCTCAAGATAATCCTGCTTATGATGCTTCTTATGATGATCCTAAAGTGGTGGAAAGTTAGGTCTAGATATGTAGCTTTCCTTCTAATTTTTCTTCTTGATGTCTATCTTCCATATGTAGTGGGATAAAGGTGTGAATGTTGTTGTTGTTGGTGTCTATCTTCCATTTGTTGCTGTTCCTTATCTTGATTTTGTGGCAAGCACGTGATTTCTAGGAGTTTAGATTTGCAATCCAATTTTTTTCATTCAAAGTTAGTTTTTTACTACCATTCTTTCAGATTGTTTGTTTGGCCATGCTAAGGAAATCATATGAATACAAATCTCATTTGTTCTGTATACTCTTGATCTTTCCAAAACATGTTACATTTCTACAAGGCTTAACTGTGCTGGTGCTGAAGCACTTCTGATTGTCAACAATAGAACATTTTTCATCGACACAGTTTCATCACATCCATAATTGTAGGTTTTGATACCAGTAAGGCTGTCCGGAAGGAGAGAGATGAAAGTGTGAATCTTGAAGCTCTCTTCTCAAAACGGAAACCTTAGTTACATCCTTGATAAAATCTAGACCTTCAGAAATGTTGTCGAAAACATATCTGGATCACTTTTCTTGAATTTCATGTTGGTGATTTCGTTTTTAAGGATTTTCTTTAAAAATCTGTTGTTCATTTCTATTTTCTTGATTAGCTCATCTATTTATAATATAGTTAGTTCTTTTTTTTTTTTTTGTAATATGGTTAGTTGTTCTGCTTTTATTGTTTCTCTGTGGCATGAATTTGCAATCAAGCTTATTTATAACATCACAGTTTGAGAACCCATCCGATATAATGGGCATGAAGGTGAAGGGCTGGGTGTTTCTGCTGGAGATTGCTAAGGAAGTTATCCTTAAATGTAGGCCAGTACCTAAAGCGTTCTCATTATATTTTTCATGCCTCTGCCTATACAACCTCACTTAGACTTGAGAAGGGGATATATAATCAAGCTGTCTATTGTTGTTATTAAAAATATAATGAGAACACATTATATTTTTAATATGATGAGTTCATTCGTCTGATTTTATTGTTTCTCTATGGCTTTAATTTACATTCAAACATATATTGCATCACCAATCGAGAACACATCTGATATATGGGCATGCACCTGAAGGGCTGGTGCTTCTGCTGGAGAGGGCTAAAGAATTATTAAATGTAGGTCAATACCTAAGGTTTTTAACAATAGACAACTTGGCATTAAATCCCCTTGTCGAGTCCTAATGAGTTCCTTAGGAAGTGTACGAGGGGAAGGGAAGTTTGTTATATAGAGACACCTTAACCAAGGGCCATATTGTTGGTTCATTTCGTTTTGGATTCTGGGCTTTAGAAGCCTATATCTATTGTTACGTCAGAAGGAACTTCTCATCACTCTTTTGTCTGTTTGTGATGGGAAAGTTCAGATGTTGATAACTAGAAGGATGCCTGTTGTCCAAAGGAGAGTATGCAACTTAAACATTATTTGATGAAATGCATCTGTAATGAAAACTTGTATGATGGAAGCATAGGAGCCTAATTCTTTTTTAATCGCGACTCCTCACTACATAATATAATGGATTATTTATATACATAGCACAATATTTGTATATATTTTCATATCCAACGTTTAAATCTTTATATTTTAATATCATAATGTTTAAATCACATCAACATATATGCATGAAAAGATATAATTTATTTTAGACAAGTTGAAGTTGTGTTATCTTTTACGTGATTTAGAGAATATGATGTTATACGTGAAAATGTTGGAGCAGCTCTAGTGGAAGATAAGATTAGAGAGAGTCGCCTTAGATGGTTTGGTCACATAAAACGGTGGTCTTCCGATGATCCGGTTAGGAAAGTAGAGGTATTATATTTGACTTAAATTTTTTTTTAGAGTAAGATTTTAGATCTTAAGATTCTGTCTGTGCATGAGGATGTCAATATTATGTGGCAAAAAGTGGCTTGTGATATTAAGAATATTGCAAAAGATGTGTTTGGAGTTTCAAAGGGAAAGACTCATAATAGTAAAAATAGTTGGTGGTGGAATTCAAATGTGCAAGAAAAGATAAAAAATAAAAAAATTTGTTATAAAAATTGGTTTAGATGTAAAAATTCTGATAATTGGGAAATGTATAAAGAGGCTCGTAAGGAATCTAAGAAAGCTATTTGCGATTCAAAGAGTTTAGCTTTAATGATTTATATAATAGATTAGATACGAAGGAGGGAGAAAGATATATGTATAAGTTAGCCGAACAAAGAGATAAGAGTATTAAGGATTTAGTTCAAGTGAAGTGTATTAAGGATGAAGATCAAAAAGTATTTTTCTTAGAAGATGATATTCAACAAAGGTGGATGAGGTATTTTGCTAAATTTTTTAATGAAGAATGTGAAAAATATGATTGACTTTAGTGACTTTATCACCCTAAATGAAAATAAAGATTTTTGTTTTTATCGGCGTATAAGTAAAACCGAAGTTAGAGAGGCTTTAAAGAAAATGAAGTGTGGAAAAGCTGTTGGACTTGATGATATTCCAATAGAGATGTGGAAATGCTTAGGAGATGAAAGAATTTCTTAGCTTACTAAATTTTTTAATACTATTTTGAAGACTAAAAAGATGTCATATCAGTGGAGAATGAGTGTGTTAATTCCTATTTTTAAGAATAAAGATGATGCACAGGAGTGTGCGAATTATAGAGGAATTAAATTAATGTGTCATACTTTAAAACTATGGGAGCGAGTTATGGAGCATAAGTTGAGGCGTGATACTAATGTTTCTCAAAATCAATTTGGATTCATGCCGGGTAGGTCTACTATGGAAGCCATACATTTATTGAGAGGTTTGATGGAGAAATATAGAGAGAATAAGGAGGATCTATATATGATATTTATTGATTTAGAGAAAGCAATATGATAAAGTTTCAAGAGAAGTGCTATGAAGAGTTGTTGAAAAGAAAGGAGTTAATGATGCTTATATTCAAATCATTAAAGATATGTATGCAGGAGCTATTACTTGTGTTCAAACACAAGGTGTTTTGACCAAGTATTTTCTTATTTCGATTGGATTACATCAAGGATCAGCCTTAAGTCCATATCTTTTTGCTTTAGTCATGGATGTTCTCACTAGACATTTGCAAGAGGATGTACCTTGGTTCATGCTTTTTGCTGATGATATTCTTCTTGTTGATAAGACTAGAGAGGGAGTTCAAGGTAAACTTGAATTATGGAGGTCACTTTAGAGTCTAAAGGTTTTTGCTTGAGTAGATCTAAAACTGAATATATGGAGTGTAAGTTTAGTGGAAATAGACCTAGTGAGGAGATTGTGACTTTGGGCGATCAAGTCATTAATAAGAGTACACGTTTTAGATATCTTAGATCTATTGTTCAAAGTGATGGTGAAATTGATGGGGATATTATCAGCAGAATTCAAGTTGGATGGTTGAAGTGGAGGAATATATTGGGCTTATTGTGCGATAGAAAAGTTCCCCTCAAACTTAAGGAAAAATTCTATAAGATTGTGGTGAGACCTGCAATGCTTTATGGTGCCGAATGTTGGCCATTAAAAGAGAAGCATAATACTAAGTTAAGTGTTGTAGAGATGAGGATGCTTAGGTGGATGAGTGGCTTGATCCTTAGAGATAGGATACGAAATGAGCATATACGTGAAAAGGTTGGAGTAGCTCCAGTGGAAGATAAGATTAGAGAGAGTCGCCTTAGATGGTTTGGTCACATTAAACGGAGGCCTTCCGATGACCCGGTTAGGAAAGTTGAGGTATTAGATTTGACTTATGGTAAGAAAGGTAGAGGTAGACCTAAAGGTATTGTATGGAAGGGACAACACCTCTTTTCACTCGGCTGCACAAATGACTCCATTCAAGGTGTTGTATGGAAGGGACCCCCTCACTTGGTGTATTTTGGGAGTAGCAGTACTCCTGTTTGTTCAGTGGAGGAGTACTTGGAGGAGGGGGATCGAGTGCTAGAGGAGTTGAAGAGACATTTACTGAGAGCTCAACAAATTATGAAGAAACAAGCGGATGGGCATAGGAATGACATCCAGTTTGAAGTGGGAGAGAATGTGTTTTTGAAGCTCCGACCATATAGGCAGAAGACAGTTGCTAACAAGAGGAATGAAAAGTTGGCTCTAAGGTATTTTGGGCCTTATGAAGTGCTGGAGAAGATTGGGGCAATAGCATATCGACTGAAATTACCACCCTCGGCAACCATACACCCGGTTTTTCATGTCTCGCAGTTGAGGAAGGCCATTGGTGACTACACAGCCAACCCCAAGCTACCAGCGACACTTACGATGGAGGTAGAGGTGATTCTGGAAACCTCAGAGCTGGAGGGGGTCTGCCAGAACGAAGATGGAACTAAGGAAGTGCTGATCAAGTGAAAGAATCTCCCGTATTACGAGGCCACGTGGGAGCCATACGAGAGGATGAAACATCAGTTTCCTGATTTTCACCTTGAGGACAAGGTGATTCTTTGGGAGAGCGGTATTGTTAGACCGGTTCACTTGGATCCGGTCCAGAACCAACCGGCCCAAGGGCCGCTAGTCTATAGGAGGCGGAAGTATCCGCCTCCTCTATTTGGTCCGCTCAAAAGGAGCGGGCCCCACTACTTCAATGAAGGGGAAATTCAAACGGAGTGGGGAGAAGAGGTTTTGGGAGGGAAATTGAATTAGGAAAGATATTGTATTAAAGGGGGATGAGGGAATTAGGGAGAGGCAGGTTTTGATTGATTGGAATTAGGGTTTCTTGGAGGCTTGGGATCTAGACAATCTTGTCTAGAGATTTGGGAGAGACGATCCTCCTCTCGAATTGAGGATCTCTTGTATCTTTGCTTTGTTATTGTTTTCCGTTGATTGTTATGAGAGATTGCTATCGTTTGTTGTCCTTCCATCACTTTTCTTTCTTTTTCTCGCTGTTTTACTAATTTTTGACTCGGTTTGTTTGCGAACTCGAGTAGATCCGATAGGATTACTTGCGAACTCAAGTATTTCCTATCAGCATCCTCATATCTGCAACACCCAACTTAGTATTATGCTTCTCTTTTAATGGCCAACATTCGGCACCATAAAGCATTGCAGGTCTTACCACGATCTTATAGAAAACACGACACAACAGTTTAATCAAAATTTTCCTATTTGGTTCATCTCTTAATTCTCAAGGGTTCGCCCGAAATTGAACAACATGTTACAAACTGAACCAAAGTTTTTCTGATTCCAATCACAATTGGACCCTTCAAAGATCCCACATGAATAAAGAAAGCTGCTTTTTCTACTTGAGCTACAGCTAACATCTGGTGGTTTCTCTCATCTTTTACAGGTTTAATGCAGTAATGAACAGCTGGGCTGCAGCCTTCAACTGGGCCCCTGGAGTCGCCTTCCAAATCCGAGACGTCCGAGCTCGCGTATCCGGCGACATGGCCTGGGTCACCATGAAAGCTTATATCGACTTGGATTCTGATCAATTCTTCATGACAAATGTCTATGAGTTCCACAAAGGCCATTGGTACATGGTTCACCATCACAGCACTATCATGGTCATGGATGGAGACCCTGGCCCAGGCCAACCCAATGGTTTTGCCTGAAGAATACAGTCAATAACAAAGCTTCTGCTTCCCTAGGTCCTTTTCTTTCTATTATTACTTTGGGATTTATTTCCTTACTTACCTTGTAGATCGCTACTGTTTATACTATATTTTTTTTCCTTAAGTTTTTACCTTGTAGAGGCACCCGCACCCAATGTTTGTCATTAAGGCTTCGTATGGGATGGCTTTTTTATTGCTTCCTAAAGCAGCTTCTTAGTATAAAAATTTAAATTTTTGTACTAGAAAACTGCTTTAGTAAGTAGAAAGAAAGCCGTCCCAAACGAAGCCTAAGTAGAAGATGCATCAGCCTTTTTTTTTTCCTTCAACTGGAGAAGTCTTGTTTGTATTTCTTCTTTAGGAAGGGGATATAGGCTTGCTGGAGAGGAGGCTAGTTGTCCAGTACTCTTGTCACTATGCCTAAGAGGTTTTGCTAAGTCTTGGTAAGGTTTTTATGCCTGATTTATTGTGAATTATATGTGATTTAGTGAAAAAGAAAATGTAATACTAATTTGTTATTCCAAAGCAAAATTTTAATCTTTAATTATTTGTTTTAATTTGTAGTTTGGCTAATGTTTTATTTGGGACAGCTTTCTTACTGCTTTCTAAATCAACTTTTTAGTATAAAAATTTCTAATTCAACTGATTTTTGTACAAAAAGTTGTTTTAAAAATCAATAAAAAAATTGTTCCAAATAAAATTTAAGTAATAGATTTCCGTAAGTCTATCTCTAATTCTCTATGTTTCTTAATATAAATTTATGTAAGGAATGCAATGCACATAAAATGTTGGCACACCAAAAAACTCATAAGATCTATATATATATATATATATATATATATATATATATATATATATATATATATATATATATATATATATATATATATATATATATATATATAATTTTCAAAAATATTTTTAATATTTTGAAATGCATTATATTAATTAGTGATACTTGAAATTTTAGTTAGTTAATATTTTATCATAAATTGGCTAGTGCTCCAAGGCTTTTAAGTTATTTTTAATTTTCTTAATTAATTTCTTAATTTAAAAATTGGGTTTGTAACCTTAACCTCCTACCTGAGTTAAGCTCAGGTTTCAAATATTATTTGATTTTTTATCTCAACTTGAAGCAGCAAAGTTCATTCTTTACAATGGTGCTTGGTTAGTAGGCTTGCTCCATTATACGAACTTTGTTCGATCTTTCTACGAACGGTCAAAAAATACACTTCAGGTGTATCAAATTTAATTTTACACAGCTTGTCTTGGTCTGTGGGTTAGAATTTTTGGCTATCAACCAAGCGGTTTTAGGTTCGAGTCCTACGTATGTGATGCGTGAAAGAGTTTATCTTAATTAGCCTAAAGAACAGAACAATTATAAGAGACTTGGTGGAATAAGGGAGCCGAAAGGGTATAGTCATCAAGTTCATCCCTAAGAGCTCGCTAGGTTGGCTAAAGGGAGGCTAGAAGAGATCAAGTTTATTCAAAAAGCTTGAAGTAGACTTCTCGACAAAACCAATATATACTATCTAATGAGTTGAAGAAGCCATACGCTTAGCAACTTTTTTGTCAACTTTAGTAATTTATTGCCCTGCATGTGCTTGTGTGACTTCTGTTAGAATCATTAAATATAATAATTATGCGAGACGTCGCAATAATTATTTTAAGTGTATATTTAATTATATAAACCATTAAGTGGTCCACATATTTGAATTATTGTAATTTAATTATTTATATGAAATCCTATTGGTCAAGAAGAGATGCTTTGATCAATCATTTATGGTCCGTTTGATCAAATAACTCCTATGAGCGGTTGTTATAACTCCTATGAGCGATTATTGTAACCAATCCGTAGGAAATAACTACCGGTCCTTTCTCTCTCTCTCTCATTATGAGGAGTTGGTTTGCTCCATAGAGAATTAACTCATGAAAGAAGAAAGTGAAGGGAGAAGGGAGAGAGAAACCGTAGTTCGGAATTCGACGAATTCAAAATGAATCAAGGTATATTTTTCTTTTGATTAAAGGATTGTGAAAATCATCTTGTTTAAGATATTGAGGATTTAAATCTTATGTAAATTAAAGTTTTCCGTTTCGATTTCTTTTACATAATTTATGATGCGAGTTTTTGCAAGAGTTAGAGAACTCATAATGCATGTTTGGAGTTCTTGTAAATTTAGAGAATTTAATCTTATATAAAGTTCTTGTATGAATTCAAGAACTTAAATCTTATGTATGATTAAGTCTTCGCTAGATATTTAAGAACTCCATAAAATCTTACAACTTCAATTCCCGCCACATCAAAAATTCGACCCGAATTCGACCCGTTGATCCGAATTGACACCCCTATGTAATTACCTCCGTTTTTTTATTTTTTTATTTATAATTATTTTTTATTCAATATATACGCGGCCCCTAATTTTCCCCCCCCAAAAAAAATATATGGATAACCGCTGAATGGATCATTTCTAACCGCCTCTGAAATGCGAGATAATATTTTCTTATAAAACTAGGATTTTGGACCAGAGCGAGCGGGACGCAAATGTCTACGGAAATGGAGATCGAGAAGCCGCCGCCGGGCGCCGTAACGACGCCCCTATTGATCGAGAAGGCGACGAATTCGACGGCCCAGGAAGTGGACCCGCGCATCCTCAAGGCCATCAAGTCGGCAGCCCGCTTCTCTGACGAGGAGATCCGCGCCGCTGTCGATGCCCTAATGGACCAGATGAAGAAGCCCCACTCCCAGGTTCTTTTTGTCATATTTTCTCAAGAAAATGTTCTCAGTCCTTGGACTTGTGGATAATTATGAACTCTGATGTCAAGACGGAAGAATTCTGTAGCTTATAGTGAATATAGATTTGTAATGATTGATGGATTGGTTAGGGTTGGAGAAGCGAGTGGATTTGTGAGTAAATTTGCTTGGTTTCTATTGAATGAAAGGTTTTTACTTTGGATTTTAGGACCTGTACTTTTGCGTCCCTTTCTCATGACTTACTTTTGAAAATGCCTGTGATTTGCGCCTCTTTTTGTTTGCTTGATGGTATTGTACCGTTAATTTGTTGTTAAAGTTCAATTTTATTTTTCATCCATCAAATGGAATTAATAACGAGGGGATGTTTAATTCGCGGGAGAGTGGTTCTTCGTGTTCTGAGGAAGGAATATTTTGTTGTAGCTTTTTTTTTTTTCTCACATGGATGTAATTAGTTCTTATATTTTGTAACTGGAAGTGACAGTTGGTTAAATAATGGTGGAAAATGAGAATGAGAATTTGATATCTGTAGCCTTCTATCATTACAAAAATTGAAAATGATTGGTTCCCGTTATTGCTCCTATAACTGGAATGTGAAGTTTCTGATTCCAAACGAGAGATTCGGGTTGATTTCAGGGTTCCTTTTGCGTTAGCATAGAAATGTTTTGCTATTTTGGTGCTAAAAATGTACATGATTGCTTTTTTTTCTTTTGGCTGAAGCCTGCAAGTTTAGATTTCTACACAGAACTTCATCACCAAAGAATGAAATCATTTGTACTCACATCATGTGATCCTCGAGGAATATTCATTAGGATTTCTTTAAATTTAATCTTCTCATTATCCGATTGCTGCATTTGAATTTATTACCATTAATGTCTTGCAGGTGCGCTACCTTGCAGTTCTTATTGTTGATGAATTGTTTATGCGTTCAAAGCTTTTCAGAAGCCACTTTGTGGTCAATTTGGATCAGTTTTTGAGCCTGAGTGTTGGTTTTAGGAAAAATCTTCCTCTACCTCCCCCTTCAGCAATAGCTACAAATTTGCACTCAAAGAGCATAGAACTATTGGAGAAATGGAATGCTTCTTTTGGAATTCATTACAAACAACTCAGATTGGGTTTTGATTACCTAAAGGATACTCTAAGGTATCAGTTTCCAAATCGTCTCGAAAATGCAGCTCGACTGCAACAGGAGAGAAGAGAAAGACACCTCAGAACAATGCAGATTCTTCTCAATAAATTTGAATATCTGAAGGAAAACTTTACCTCTATCAAATTTGATATTCAGTCAACAGTAGATGAAATAGGAGAATGTTTGGAGATTGCTAATGCCAAAGAAGAAAATGCTTTTGAATTCCCTGTTGATGGTGATGAGGTTGAAGAACTCAACTCACTTACATTACGCCAAATACGTCTAGAATCTTTGAGGGAGGGAGAGAAGGTTCAGGAAAACAGCGAAAACAAGGCAATCTTTGATGCATTAAGGGAATCACACAAGCTTCTTATCACAAAGCATTTGTCATCTATGAAAGAGTGGATATCCATCCTTGTGAGAGTCGATGCAACTGACAACAAATTCAGAGATACTGCATTAAAAGAATTCATCGATCTTCGTAATCTCATTCAATCACTCGAGAAAAAATGCACTGATTTGGGTATTGTTCTTGATCCAAGCATCGCTCAGAAAGAAGATGAAGATTTGTGGGAAGAAGGGAAGATAGAGGATTACAAGCCAGAGTGTACTACTGCTTCCACAAGTACAACTGAGGACTTCTTCACTAAACCAGCGAACCAAAAGAATGAAAATACAGCTTCAGTGGAGAGCGAGACTTCTGCTGGTAACTTTGTAAGTTCAATAACTGACAGGGAAAAACTCTTAGCTGAGGCACCTGTATTGACATGGAGTCCTTTCATGCTTGACAAATGTGCTGCCCAAAGTGGGGTTTTAGCTAACCAGAGGGGCTTAGAGATCGAGGGTCATTGGGGTAGAGTGGATCCAGATGCCATGATCCCTGCAGAAAAAATTGCAGAGCTTAATTTTCATTGTACAGTGTATAAAGAACAACCAGTTGAGATCCGGCCATGCCTTGCGCCTCTTAAAAAGGGTGGTCTCTGCCAGAGAAGAGACTTGAAGGTGTGCCCTTTCCATGGACCTATTATACCACGAGATAATAATGGCAATCCTATAGAACAAGGTTTGAGGACTGTAGTGAGTGATAGTCAGCCTTTTCAGGAAGTCGGTGAAGAACTAACAGGGAAGGAGTCTTTTACAGAGGCAATATACTTAAAGACTGAGCAAGCAGACTTACAAGATTCTCTATGTCCAGGCAAAGAAGTGATTGAAAAACTTGCTAAACAGGCAGTGAAGAATGTGCATGAGCGAGATAGAGAAGCAAAGGCATTGAAGCGAGCAAAACTTGCGAAGATTCGCAAGCACAACGAAGAAGTATTACGAGATTCTGCAATTGCTTCAACATCATATTCAGAACTTTTTGCTGAGCATAGTGTAGAAGCATTGCGTGATAATGGAGCTGGTGTCAAGGCGAAGAAAACAACACTAGCATCAATGCTGAAAAAGAAAGTAACTGCAAAAGATCGAATAGCTCGGAGGCTTTTGGGCTCCCAAGCAACTGATGCTTCAAGTAGACAGGTTACACTTGGTGAGGATTCCAAGTACAGAGAAGCTTTTCCCAACCAATGGTAGGAAAAAGAATTTGTGCATCAACTGTTCAAATATACTTTTGTTAGATCATATGCTCTCATGTGACCATCAATTTGCTTTTTTTTTTTTTTTATTTGGCAAGATAGGTGAATCGCTTGAACCACAATGTAAGTCTATTCATGGGGACAATTTCTGCAGCATTATTGTGTCATACTTTAACATTATGGGAGAGAGTTTTATTGAGCATAGGTTATGACGTGAAACTAATATTTCACAAAATTAATTTGGATTCATGTTGGGTAGTTCTATTATGGAAGTTATACATTTTTGAAGAAGTTTGATGGAGAAGTTTAGAGAGAATAAGAAAGATCTACATATGATATTTATTTATTTAGAGAAACTTATGATTCAAGATACATGCTTTGAAGAATTTTAAAAAAGAAGAGATTAATAATGCTTATATTCAAGTAATTAAGAATATGTATGCAAGATCAATTACTTGTGTTCAAACACAGTGATTTGATCAAATATTTTCCTATTTTAGTTGGATTACATCAAGGATCAGCTTTAAGCTCATATATTTTTGCTTAAGTCGTGAATGATCTTATTTGACATTTGTAAGATGATGCATCCTAGTGTATACTTTTTGTTGATGATATTCTTCTTGTTTATAAGACTAAAGAGGGAGTTGAAAGTAAACTTAAATTATGGATCTAAACTTTTATGTCTAAATGTTTTCATTTGAGTAGATCTAAAATCGAATACATGAGATGTAATTTTAGTAGTAATAGATCTAGTGGGGCGATTGTGGCTTTGGGTGATCAAGTCATTAATAAGAGCACATATTTTAGATATCTCGGGTCCATTATTCAGATGTTGATATTAAAAGCAGAATTCAAGTTGAATGGTTGAAGTGGGGGAATGGAAAAAAAAAAGAAAAAGTTTATAATACACGGGATAATTAAAATATTAGAAATGACCATTTTTATTAGATTTAAATAAGAATTTGACTTTTAATGAGACAATTGAGAAATATGATTAATGAAGCTAACCTCATGTAGTGAGATAAAGGTTAATGTTGTTGTGATTAGTATATAAACAAAAACAAGCCTTTAACCCATTACATGGGGTTGACTACATGAATATGTTTTTTCCATTTTATCCTATGATGAGTCAAATTCTCATTTAAAGCTAATTGAAAAATACCATTTTTAATATTTTCTAATCAAGTCTTTTTAAACATATCTCTATTTTTCTTAACATAAGTCAAATCTAATACATCTACTCTCCTTACAAGTTACAAGACTGCCATTTTATGAAAAAAAAAACTTATGACATCGATGATAATTAAAAAAAATCACAATAATTCTAAAAATCCTAAAGTTTTGGTACCATAAGCATATTTTAATATCATGGAAATTCAATTTCATGCTATCAATGGCTAGTTGACTTATTTGACTTTGCTATGACTTATAAAGATTCCCCATATTTTGTTTGAGCAAGGGTGTAAGTGAGCTGAGCTGACTCGAGCTTGACTTGTTAACAAGCTTGTGAACCAAGATTATTGAGCCAAGAGCTTCAGCTCGAGCTTATTTAAGCGCGGCTTACGAGCTCGTGAACAGGCTCAAATCACAATTATTATTTTTTTAAATAATTTTTATTTTAAATATTAAATTGAATATTTAAAAAAAAATAATAAGTGTAGTTTTTTTTTAAAAAAAATCCCGCCTGTTGTGTTAATAAATGCTCGTGGATTTGCAATTTGAGGCGCATCACGTGGGAATTCTAATTTACGAATAGTTCACGTGTGAAACGTAGCGGAAGCTCAAGTGCGGAACTCGGTTACGCAAAGGGCTCGTGTGCGGACTGCGGGCTTACGTGCGGATGCGAATGACGAGGACTGCAGAGGTGAAAAACGCAGGCTCGAATCGTGAAGTTGAGCGGCTCAACAAGCCATTTGCACTGTGAAGAGTCGAGCTCGAGCTTGCCTTTTGAGCTTGAGTTTAAGCCGATTTTTCAACTAAAGAGTCGAGCTCAATAAGATCATTGCTCGGCTCGACTTGATTTAAAATTTCTCCTTTTAATTCACATTAATCTAAATGATGGAAAATTGGTTAATTATTCAAGCTAACTTATTAAAATTAATGATTAAAAATATATTTAGGTGTTAAAAAGCATTTTAAATATATTTAATTATTTAAAATGGTAACTATTTTAAAATGTATTCATTAATTTTTTATTTAGTACAAATAAATTGTAGTGTGAAGCAAATCATGTAAAGTAAATATGACTATTTTTGTCATTCTAATTCATAATGCATATTAATTAAATTTTAAGAAATAATTGAACCATATATATATAATCATTGATAATAATTTAAATAAATAGTTAATTAATAAATAAATAAATGAGGAATTTACATATGTAGCATTCATTATTCTATCATTTCCCTATTTAACAATATTGGTAAAAAGATGATATCGGTTGGCCGTCGTTGCCCTTTGTTGCTTGCCATGCCACAACCAACCCTTGTCTGCAGCCAATCGTCACCATCATAATCGGCTGCACCCACTGCTATAGCCCGTCACATCCTTCATCATCGATAAATTATTCTATGCGGTTACCTCCAGAGGTGAATCAGAACACACCACATCACCTGATATCGAATGGTACACAACAAAAAAATGAAAAGATGTTCTCATTCGTCTCTGAACGCCGTTCGATGACCACACAAAATAATTTCTCCTCATTATTAACCATAACCATTCAACTATTATTCTAAATACATTGTTATTTATTTTGAATTCGGGATTATTTTTTCATCAAACCGAACATCCCTAAATAAAAATAAAAATTTATTTGTAGGTTTTAACCATCGAGATAAATTAGCAAGAGCCTGTGGAGGTGGATCAATTATTACGTCCTCCGACCGGACGTTGACCGGAGGCCAAATCGTGCCAAAAAACGAGAAATACCGAGCAATATCAAACAATAACGAGGAATACCATCACGTGAAGACCCAATATCGAGTTATACCGAGCTATACCGAGTTATACCGAGACTCGGTATTACTCGGTATAACTCGATATTGATCTTCACATAGCGGTATTCCTCGTTATTATCAAATAATAATTAGTAATATCGAGCAAATACCAAATTTTTTTTGACCGAATTTTACGTCCGAGGACGTGCTTACACCGGACCTAATAAAAGTTCTTGGAGGTGAGACAGAGAGAGGGGAGACGAATTATTGGGTCAGGTGACCGAAGCCATCTCTCCGTTCGGTCGCCAATAAAAATGCGCCATCTGTCAGCCGTTTTTTTAATTTAATATTAACGCTTTATGTCTTGTCAGAGTTAGCGACCCGACCCGATAACGCTATTCTATTGGCGAAGAAAGAATGGAAACGCCGCGCATTTTATTTTCGAGCGACATTTTCACTGTTACTCGAGCTCTCGGATTCCTCCATTACCTTCGGTTCTGCATTTGCTTATTCCTGCCGGAGGTAGACGACGATACTGTAGAAGACCAGCAATCAGGAAGAGGTATGGTTGCGCCTAACTTGCGCTTTACTTGCGCTTACGTTGCGTTAAAGTTATATTGCCGTTAAATTTTATGGTTTGGTTTACTTATAATTTTACCAATGTTTCCTTTCAAATATTTATTTTCTGATTTTTCACGCTTCTTCTCTTCGTAAATGGATGAAGCAAATGATACGAAAGGTTTACGCTATCTTCTAAGTTTTAGGGTTTAGTAACAGTTGTAAAACTAGAATATATGTTCAATGTGGTTTAAATTTTTTTGGTTTTTTTTTATTTTAAACTTTTTTAAGCTAAATAATTACGAAATATAAGGTTGCGCTATGGTTGCGCTATAGTTGCGCTATAGTTGCGCTATGGTTGCGCTATGGTTGCGCTATGGTTGCGCTATGGTTGCGCTATGGTTGCGCTATGGTTGCTCTATGGTTGCGCTATAGTTGCGCTATGGTTGCGCTATGGTTGCGCTATGGTTGCGCTATTTATATAGTTCTGATTTTTCTTTTTGTTATAGATGAGGACTCCCTATCAAAGGCCAGTAACATCTAGATGTTATGTTACTTCTTTCCGGAAACATTGTGATGCTTTTGCCGAGATCATAGATGATGAAGTGGAACAAACATTAAAGAATTTGAACATTCATCAATTTTTGATGTTCCCCGCATTCCAGCAGTGTATACCACTTCTGTTTGAGGTTCTTAAATTCTGGAGTCCTGCTGATGAGGGCTTCATCGTCCTCGGACATGTTCTGAAATTCACTACTGACGAGGTTTCTTTGTTGACAGGTAATATTTTGAATTTGGAATTTTTTATAGCTATATGTTTTTTGAACTTTTTAACAGCTTAAATTTTCTGACAGGTTTGCCCAACAGAGGCATTGATATCAAATGGAGGATTGATCCTCTAAATGGACCTCTGTCAACTGAAATAAAAAATGAAATGTCAATATTAGACAGATTAACTGATAATGCAACAAAAATAAAGACCTTTATTATGTTTTTGTTATCCAACCTTTTCTTTCCACTGAATAGTCATAAAACCCCTAGAAGGCTCACAACTGTTGCAAATAATTTAAGTGAGTTTAGTTCCATTAATTGGGCTTCTTCCTTAAGGAACTTCATGGTTGGGGAGTTCAATACAATTTTTGAGAAGTTTCAACAACAAAGACCATTGGGTTACATCAATGGCTTCTTTCCTCTTCTACTGGTAAGTTTCCACTCCTATTGGTTTTTTTCTAAATGTTTAATGTTTTTAAATGTTAACATTAAATTTTTTTTTTTTTGACATTATACAGATTTGGTTTTTGGAACATTTTTCTTTGAATAAACCAACCGATTCAGAAATAAGACCACGTTTTCTTAGATGGCAGGGGTATACAGAATTATACTTTACTCAAGAAAATGCAGCCAAATTATTTAAATTTTTAAAGAGAAGTGAGGTAATTTTTTCATTTTATTGATGCAAATTATTTTATGGTTGCCCTAAGGTTGCGCTATACTTGCGCTATACTTGCGCTATACTTGCGCTATGGTTGCGCTATGGTTGCGCTATGGTTGCGCTATGGTTGCGCTATGGTTGCGCTATGGTTGCGCTATGGTTGCGCTATGGTTGCGCTATGGTTGCGCTATGGTTGCGCTATGGTTGCGCTATGATTTTTAATAAATTTTTTTTTGTTTTTTGCAGATATTTATTTGTCTTGACAATGTTACCAATGAGGAGGCCGAAAAATACGGGGCCGACATTACTGCCATACAAAACTTGGATACCCGTTCAGGTCATGAACCACAAAAATTGCATTCACCACAGAAAAATAAGGCTTCCGCAAAAAAGAAAATTGACACCACCCCACCTCCCTCCCCACCTCCCTCTCCTCCTCTCCCTCCCCCTGATTCTCCTCATAATGAACCACCAGAAACTGAGTCTCTGCCGCCAACTCAGCCTTCTACTCGCCCACCTACAGAAAAAATTTCCACAAGTCAACCTTTTGCTGAACAGCCACCCATTAGAAGGGCAGATTTAGAGGCTGTTCAGAATAAATGTTTTGAAATGTTTGAGAAGATGTTAAGTAAAATTCAAGATAATGTGGGAGCAAGATTGGACAGAGTTGAAGATATTTTGGAGAAACTGCAGGCTGATCAAGACTCACTGAAGTACAAATTCATTGAATTTCAAATGCAGTGTGATCACAATCCAGATAAGCCGCATGTATCTACATCTGCCTCCAGCTTCCAATCCGTGAACTTCCACAACAAAAATCCTTCAGGACAGGCTCCAATACAAGATCATCCTCCACCTCCACCTCCACCATTGGCCGAAGAAATTCTTCCACAACCACCATAGTTGCGCTATGGTTGCGCTATACTTGCGCTATGGTTGCGCTATACTTGCGCTATAGTTGCGCTATAGTTGCGCTATACTTGCGCTATACTTGCGCTATGGTTGCGCTATACTTGCGCTATGGTTGCGCTATACTTGCGCTATGGTTGCGCTATGGTCGCGCTATGGTTGCGCTATGGTTTTTTGAAGGTTGCGCTAAGGTTTTTTAAATGTTGCGTGTTTACATTAAATTTTTCTTTGTTTTTGTAGGGAACACGTAATTTTTCAATCTGGAAATATCGAAATAAAAAGATCAGATATTGACATGCTGCTTACAAATGATTGGTTAGCAGATAACCATGTAGATGCTTTTGCTTTCTTTTTACTTGAGCAGAGTAGGTTAATGGCGGAGAAATTTCATCCTTACTTGTACATTTCTCCATTGTACAGGGTAAGTATAAATAAGATTTTAATCCTTTTTTTTACTTTAGTTTTTCCTTATAGAACTAAGTTATTGCAGGTTTACAAGTCATACAATATGGATTATCAAATTTTTATCAATCACATTAATCCTGTTTCAATTCAAGAAAGCAAACTTATTGTACTTCCCATAATTCACGAGAAGCATTGGGTTCTTCTTGTTGGAAAATTGAAGGAGAAGGTCTGGAAAATGTATGATTCATTACCAAATCCTGAACACAAGAATATTTGTCATACAGTTGTAAGTTCAAATTCATATTTCAAGTTATATCCAGATTACTATGTTTATATACATAATATAAATTTTTATAATGTTTTATTCGTACAGATAAAGTATTTGCACGAGGACACCACAGGATGCTTTTCAAGCGATATTACGAAATGGAATGTCCAGGCGGTTCGTGGAATTCCAACACAATCAAACGACTACGATTGCGGAATCTTCGTTTGTAAATATATGGAAAAGGCCGTGCGAAGAAAAAAACCAGACTGGAATGCTCTTAAAGATTGGCAAAAGCA
Source organism: Dendrobium huoshanense (assembly GCA_016618105.1). Lineage (NCBI taxonomy): Eukaryota > Viridiplantae > Streptophyta > Magnoliopsida > Asparagales > Orchidaceae > Dendrobium > Dendrobium huoshanense. The sequence continues at coordinate 38,349,418 of CM028344.1, forward strand.
TATGCCTAAATTTAGGGCAGAGTTTGCATTTTTTCTTTTTCTACAAACAAAGAAGTAAACAATCTGTAACTTGTTGTAAATATTGTCCATGATTTATAAATGTACATTTTATTATATTTTTATATACTTTTTGATGTGCATTTTATTATGTTTTTATATAGTTTTTGATTGTTGTATAAAATGTGCACATACTGTTATATTCTGTTTATAAATGAGCATTCTCTAAAATCTGTTATATTCTGTAAAGCGCAACAATAGCTAAACTATAGCGCAAGTATAGCGCAAGTATAGCGCAACCATAGCGCAAGTATAGCGCAACCATAGCGCAAGTATAGCGCAACCATAGCGCAAGTATAGCGCAACCATAGCGCAAGTATAGCGCAAGTATAGCGCAACTATAGCGCAACCGTAGCGCAACTATAGCGCAAGTATAGCGCAAGTATAGCGCAACCATAGCGCAAGTATAGGGCAACCATAGCGCAACCATAGCGCAACCATAGCGCAAGTAAGCAATAATTGAAATCAATAAATGAATTACATAAGTCCAAATTACATAAGTCCAAATAGATGATTTATAAAATATTTTTTATTACAACAAATAAATGAAATCATTAAGTCCAAATAAATATTTTTACATTGCAAATTCATTAAATTCCAACTCCGAAGAAAGAAAATCCATCATCAACTTGGTGTATTCAGCTCCAGGTTGGCATGATGGTATGCCGGTTATATATTCCTCACTAAAACATTCAGGCATGCTTGAAAAGTTCATCTGTGTTGAAGAAGGTTGTGTTGAAGAAGGTTCCTCCAATGGATTATCCCCCACCAAAGGTTTCTTATCTGTAAGAAACTAGAGCTTTAGTATTAGGATTAGGAATTAAATAATTAACAAATTATTAAAAACTTACTTTTAGGCCGTTTCTTCTTCTCCCAATGGCTTTTCAGTCTTGCATTTGATATGCCTTTAGGTCTACGCTTTAGAGGATCTTTCAAATTTGCAGTTCCACCTTGGGAACTAGCAACATCCTTCTGATTTCTTTTCTTGCCACCAAGAATTAAGAATAATTTTTTATACATGTCTTGCAATGAGGAAAGAATAAACTCCTCTGCCTCTTCATTCCCTTGAGCTTCCGTGCTCATTTGATATGCAAACCTGCTCACCTGATTTCTGAATATGAATCCCCTACCACTTTGGAAATTATTACTTCTTTGAGAATTAAGCAAGTAACCTGAATAAAAAACTTGTCGAGCCCTTGCTGACCAACGAAGTAATAAGTACTTCTCAGGGAATTTAGCCATATCCAACTGTTTAAAAACCCTCAAACAATGAGAACACAGCAATCCCATGGTTTCATACTTCTTACAGCTGCATTGAATGTTACCTTCTGTTGCATCAAAGTGAACAACCCAAGGATGGTTTTGATTCTTTTTCTCTATGTAGTTGACTATATACTTTGAAGAATCAGTCGAGACAAAATCTATACTCATTTCTCCCACAGCCTTTATAAATTCTTCCTCAAAAATTGAATATATTCTTCTTGAGTAATATCTAGCAGCTTGTTTTAATATTGAGCTGTTCTTTATCACGGGAACAATTTCAGATTGACTGCATTTGTAATCCTCATCTTGCTCATTTCGCCGCCAATTCATCAGTACCTTTTCCAAGCCAAGAAAACAATCAGTTAATGAACTTGTTGGCTTTGAAATGCCATGACACACATTATTAGTACACTCACTACGCTGCGTTGATAAAATGCCCATGCAAAAGGAATCCTTGTTGAAAGCAGTTGACCACTTTCTCCTTATCTTATAAAGATCCTGCAACCATTCATGATTATGAAGATTCCCTTCCTTGATCATTTCATTCCACGCTTCCTCAAACACTTCCTCAGAATCACACCACCTCATACACTTATGGAAGAGTCCTCTAACTTTATTATTGCTATTGTAGATGGAAACTTTTGATGGAACCTTTTTAAATATGTGCCATTGGCATAATCTATGACGAGTGTGAGGTAATGCAGCTTCTATGGCCCTGGCCATAGCTTGGTCCTGATCAGTGAATATTGTTGTTGGATATTTATTACCCATTATTCGTACAAATACTTTAAACAACCATGTAAAACTTTCAATTGTTTCTTCTGACAAAAAAGCAACCCCAAACAAAATATTCTGCCAATGATTGTTAACACCAACAAATGGCGCACAAACAAAATTATACTTGTTCAGCCTGTAACTAGTATCAAAAATTAACACATCTCCAAAACATTCATAATCTATCCTGCTTCTGCCATCAACCCAGAAAAAATTTAACAATCTATCCTGATCATCATATTGAACATCCCATGCAAACATGTGGTCCTCAACTTGTCGATCTTTAAATAATTGAATCAAAGAATTAGTGTCACCAATTTCAATCCTTGCTCTTTTCTCCTTCTGAATCAAATTGTAGGCGTCCCTCTTAGAGAATCCGACATTCTCACATCCACCAACTTCCTCTGCAAGGTAGGCATATGCATCAACGGTTCTAATCCCTGCATTTGTCATCGATTTTAGCACGGCAGCTTTTTCCTCAATAACATTCCTACATGATCTTAAAAGGTGTCGGTCGGCTGGGCTAGCTAATTCATGGTTGTGGGATTCAATAAATCTTTTGACATGCCAGTAACCGTCTTCATCAGTGACAAACCTCACCATGGCTGGACAACCAGTTCTGACAACTGGTCTAATGAATCTCTTCCTCTTCCCTGAATTATGATCATCACTTTTTTTGAAACCAGCTTTTGAACAAACAAAGTCCTTCGATTTTATCTTCCTAGAATTTGGCCAAAAACTGTGATGATCCTTTCGGACACTAAAGCCATTATCGTGAGCATAAGTGCAAAAACATTCATATGCTTCTGTCTCATCTTTGTATACAGCCTGAAAGGGCAAGTATAGCGCAAGTAAAGGGCAAGTATAGCGCAAGTATAGCGCAACTATAGCGCAACTAAAGCGCAACTATAGCGCAACTATAGCGCAACTATAGCGCAACTATAGCGCAACTATAGCGCAACCATAGCGCAACTATAGCGCAACTATAGCGCAACTATAGCGCAACTATAGCGCATTCTTTTATTTATCATCTTCATCCTAGAAATCAATAATGAATGCTAAGCAACAACAACAACATTAGATTTTTTTATTTTTTACTTTTTCGACAAAAGAAATTTATTCTGCTTAAAAATCGCAAAATCAAAAATCTTAAGAATAATGAGCTGAAACCTACGTCAACTTTCTGCTTAAGAAATTTATTCTGCTCACAAACAACTTTCTAACTCGTTTTTCCAAGATACTTACCGATATGTTGAAACCAGAGGAATTTCCGGCTAAGTTAGGTTCCGATTCCGATTCATGCACATGTTCCGATTCCGATTCATGCACCAGCCCTTCCGATTCATGCATCCTTTCCGATTCATGCACTCCCTCTTCCACCTCCCTCTTCACTGAGCAGTCCATTTCTTCTCTGCAATTTTCTGGCTCGTTTTTTCTTCTACAGCAGCACATATTTGCGTCTTTCGCGGGTCTCAAAATGAAAAAATAGGGCGGCAAAAGCTTAAAAGTTCAAATGAATAGCGTTATCGGGTCGGGTCGCTAACTCTGACAAGACATAAAGCGTTAATATTAAATTAAAAAAACGGCTGACAGATGGCGCATTTTTATTGGCGACCGAACGGAGAGATGGCTTCGGTCACCTGACCCAATAATTTGCCGACTGCGAGAGGATCGAAGAGGGAGAGAGTGAGGGACTCTGAGAGAGGGCGGAGAAGGTGGCGGATGGGAAAAAGGTTTGGAGAGGCGCAGCGAGGGCGAGGCTTGGTTGCTTAATTCCGGAGGTCACTGTCATGGAGCTAATCAAAGATGGTATGATGTCAAGTTTCTCCTCCTTTCCTTCTTTCTTCCCTTTATTCCTTGTCGTTCTTCATCGATGAAGGAGATGCAGGCTATGGGTTGATGGCAAGAGTGTTTACTGGAATTAGGTCTTTCCTTGACCTTTCGTCTTCTTTATGCAAGCTTAAAGGTTTGGGGAACCTATTTAAATCAAATAATATTTTTATTTGTATTGCTTACATGTAGTTTTTTCAGTGGTGTTGTGTTTCGATTGAAACATATGAATATGTTGTTTACATCAATCTTATTCGAGGCGAAGTATAACCCAATTACATGTGAATTGTGTAACCTTTCTTGTACTCGTCTACACTTAAACCAACATCAATCTTATGCGACTTAGATATATATTTAACTAGTAATGACCTAGTTATACGTGAATTATGTGTTTCCTTACCTATCATGGAGACTTCATGATGCAGATCAAGTTAAAAGCCCTGGATAAGATCACAAATCAAGGTGCTGCATCAAGATTTGGACTAGTTATCATGCTCAACTCTCCTTGTAAGCTTATAGATGAGCTATAATCTCTTTGAAATCATTGAAGACTAATTATGTAAGATATTTTAATGTCCAATGGGGTCATACCAATCAAGGAAGTAAATTTTTAAAAATTGATTTATTTTAGGACCTCTTTACTTGCATTATTTGGTCATTTCTAATATTCATCTTTTTGAATGTTTTAGTTTTTTTTATTTCTCCCTTTTTTGTATTATGATAATTATTAATCATTGTAATATTATTTTATTATATCTTTGATTCATTGAATAAAAAATATTTTTGCATTAGTAATTTTTTTGTGGGAAGTTTTGGTAGCAATTCCCTTACGGTTTTAGTAAGTCCTTGGCTATTTTTTCTCACTCTTAATTCAAAATTCTCATCTCTTCAGCAACACCTCAGTCTTAGCTTCCCTTAATCTTAAAACACATTCAACATCTTCAAAACTCTATCAAACATTTCATCACATCCCGCATAACCTCCCAAGGCCTCAACTCTTCAATAACCCTAAAATATCCTAACGGAAATCTTAATATGGAGACAATCTATGAGCATAAGCATTATTTACAACTCTTTAATCACTAATTCAAAATCTACAAAAACACCCAAATTAGTTCCCTAACTCCCAAACTTTTGATTTGGAGTTCTCCTTCTTTTCTTCCAAGAAAATGTGCACTTTTGATAGCCTAGAAGTTTCATCAAATCTGTCCAAATCCTGAATACCCGTTTCACCACAACATAAATAACTCTTCCATCGACATTCTAAGGAGACACTAATCAAGTGGTTACATTCATCATAAAATTCTTATAAATCTTACAACACTTCAACTTGGTAGATATAGGAACTCTTAACAATCCACATCTATATCAACACCATCAATGATTAAATGAACAATGACATCCCCACCCAACAAACTTTAGTTACAGATTAGTCACTTTTAATAAATAATTATTCCACCTATACTCCTATGCAGATATCATATGCATAGTTGGTGAATGTAATGAAAGACAATAAGTACTTCCATTGGCAGTCTCCTTTGTTCATGCAACTCTATTTTTTCTATCCATCAAAATGTTATGCTTTCCATAAAAACCATGACCATGACACAAAATATTTCCATCTCTTCAATCTTATCGAGGAAAGTATCAAAATTAGAAAGCTCAAGAAGGATCTTTAAATGATATTTATTGATTTAGAGAAAACATATGATGAAGTTCCAAGAGAAGTGCTCTGAAGAGTTTTAGAAAAGAAAGGAGTTGATTATAATTATATTCAAGTCATTAAAAAATGTATACAAGAGTTATTACTTGTGCTCAAACACAAGGTGATTTGACTGTATTTTTCAATTTCAATTGGATTACATCAAGGATCAGTTTTAAGCTCATATATTTTTGCTTTAGTCATGGATGCTCTTATTAGATATTTGCAAGAGAATGTATTTTGTTGTATGCTATGTTGCACCGATACGGATACGGCGACACGGATATGACACAATACGGATACGGGACATGGCAATTCTTAAAAATACAGGATACGGATACAGTGCAGATACGACATTATAATATATAAATCATACATAAAAATAACAAATTAATCAAAGCATAATATTTGAAATGACAAAAAAATGAAAGCAACATCATTTGTAGCATTGTATCTTATAATATCAAAATAAAAGTAAGCATTAAATATTTAAATATCTAGTACAAAAACAAAAACAAAAACATAAATTGTCCGACATATAAAGTTTTTAATTAAAAGTAAGAAGGATCGACACAATTAATCCACATGAATTTGAAACATGAAATTTTTTAATAAAAAGTATAGATATGTTGCGCCTATGCCGGGGGTCCAAGGGGCGCTGCTCCCTGGCGGGGTTCGACCTTCCTGGTCAGATCGCGGGCTCAAGAAGCAGCGCCCCTGCGGGGGTTTCAGAGGGCAGCGCCCCCAGAACAAATTTTCTCTACCTTCTCGGCACTACTTGGTACCATTCGGTACCCCTCTGTACCGAGCAGTACCGAGCGGTACCGAATGGTACCGAGTTCCGATACCGAGCGGTACCAAGCAGTACCGAGCGGTACTGAGTACTGAGTTCTAGTATCGCTCGGTACCGAACAATACCGAGCAGTACTAAGTTCTAGTATCGCTCGGGGCTCGGTACTGAACAGTACCGAGCAATACCGAGTATTGAGCAGTACCGAGTACCAAGCGATACGCGTGTCCGATAAAATTTAAATAATATTTTAATTGGACATGGCAATGCCGTATCCGACACGTATCTGTGCCGTATCGGAGGCGTATCCGTATCTGACACCTGTCCGATACAACATGCCTCATAAATAGGCGTATCCATGCAACATATGTTGTATGCTTATTGTTGATGATATTCTTCTTGTTGATTAGACTAAAGATAGAGTTGATGAAAAACTTGAATTGTGGAGGTCAATTTCAAGAATCTGAAGGTTTTCATTTGAATATAACTAAAATCAAATACATGAGTGTAATTTTAGTAGTAATAGATCTTATGGTGAGATTATAACATTGGGTGATCAAGTCATTAAAAAGAGTGCTCGTTTTAAATATTTTAGATCTATTATTCAAAGCGATGGTGGAATAGATAGGATATTATTAGTAGAATTCAAGTTGGATGGTTGAAGTAGAGGAATGCATTGAACCTATTGTATGATAGAAAAGTACACCTCAAACTTAAAAGAAATTTTTATAAGATATGCAATACTTTATGGTGCAGAGTATTGGCCCTTAAAAGGAAGCATACAATTAAGATAAGTATTGTAGAAATGATGATGCTCAGGTGGATGAGTGACTTTGCACTTAGAAATAGAATGCAAAACGAGTGTATATATGAAAAAAGTTATTGTAGCTCCAATGCCAGATAAGATGAGAGAGAGTTGCCTTACATGATTTGGTAACACAAAATGTTAGCTTTCTGATGACCTTGTTAAGAGAGTAGATGTATTAAACCTGATCTATGTTAAGAAAGATAGAGGTAGATCTAAAAAGATTTGGTTAGAAAGTATTAAAATGATTTTTTTATAAGATTTAACTTAGAATTGCTCTTAATAGGACAAAGTAAAAAAAAAAGAAGAAGTGGGATAAAGGCTCATTGTTGTTGTTGTACTAGGCCAAACCTATTTAGCCCTAAGCCCAAACCGGTTTAACCAGTAGGAAACTTGAGGCCGTAATTAGAGTTCTGCTTTGTAATTTAGGAAGGAAATACAAATTCTGTTTTTCTTCTTTCTCTAATTCGCTATCATAGGAATTTGCATCTACTCAAAAGGTCTCCGCCTCACTTCTTACTACAGTAAGTAGCATAATATTAAGCTTGAGATCGGATTACTGTGATCATGGCTCAGGGTCATGTTTAAATGGATGATGTGTAATTAATGAAGATGCCTTTACACAACTTAAAATGTTAGTTGTAGTTAAGAAACAAAAAAATTCTAATGAACTAAGTTACAATGATCTCACCCACTTAACAACTCAATAATTATGCAACTTTTAAATTTTGCATCTTGCCTACTCGAGAATTTATTATCTACTCAGCAATTATTACAAAAAAAAAATCATATGGATTTCTTTAAAAATTCATAAATCAATTATCATGTTAAAATCTTAAGTATTCAAAGGATGAAAAATCAAACCCTAAATTCAGATTTTTTCTATTTATGACAACATCCACACTTAGAATAAGTGCAATCATTTATAAGTGGCAAGTCTATAGATGTTGCCTAAGGAGTCCAAAGCTTTGGCGTAAGGTGAGATCTATTTAAGGAGATGACATTTTAGGATGTATTAAGGAAAAAAACTAAATAATACTTGGTAGCAATATCTCAGGTTGTTTGACTGCAAGAATTAGATGTTGATTGAATCAAATACGGGCATTTGAAATTTTTGATGTTTTGTTGGAGGAAAAACATATATGGAGAATTTTTTTCCGATGTTTTTAGAACTGCATGGCCCGTTCATTTTTAATGTATTTATTATTCATCAGATTTGGGTTAATTTCATATACTCTACGGGTGTGAAACTATTCCTGTCATCGCTGCCTGTCTCTAGTCGTCACTACATTTGGCCACCTCTTCCAATGCCACCCACCTCTAGTCATTGGCTCTGCCCACCAACATCATGGCTAGTCAACATCGTATGTCAAATATGGATTTTACTTTGCCAGCAACCAAGCAAAAAAAATTAAACTCCTAAATTTCTTCTACAAGCAATTAAACATTGCAAAATACTATTCCTTCTTGGTATTCATTATACTCAGTGAACTCATTTATGATACGGACTTTGAAGACTATGAAGTTGACTTGGCCTTGTCTTCCATTAATTTTCTCTAAGAAGTTTCTAAATTGGCTATTTTGGCTTGAGGTGTAATGATCAAGCTAGTTCTATTATATTATTCTTGGACTCAGCCAAACTATATTTTAATTGATTGATTTGACTTTGAAATTTGACATTTTGCTCGTTGCTTAAAGCATTCAAAATCATTGTTCCAAATAGACAGCAATCTTGGTGATTCTTTAGCAAACTTCTTGCTCTTTTGCTTGGCATTACAAGTTTCTTCAAAATAATATCCTTAATATCATAAATAAACTCCTTTCCTACTTATAAACTCGCTTCATTTAACCTCTCAAATCAATATTCTTGGCAACTAACTTCTTACTATCATTTAATGAGAAAAAAGAAATTTGTCAAGTTGAAATTAACTTTCTCATCATATGAATGTAGATCCTTTGACATCAATTTTTCAAGATGCTAGTGAAGGTAGTTATATAATATAGAAAAATTGAAATCAAAGGCTATTGAGTTTAACTTATTCTTTGCAAAAGTAAGTATACACTAGTATCAATCACTATTTAGTCTTTGTTATCTGATAGGATGGTCAACTTCTTTCATTTTTGTAGTTGGGCTTAGAACTTTCAACTAGATGATATAATAATTCATCTTGGCCTTCTCTCACTCTCCCTCTCTCTGCTCTATTTTGCTTCTTAGCAAGCTTCTTCTTGCCAACTTCCTGTGAAGTTGTAGGTGCAACAACTTCAACTGTAGATGGAACTTTGTTTTCTTGGACTACTTGACCAGTGCTTGGTCCTACCTTATTCTTCATGGCTTACTCTTCTTCTTCTCTTAGGAAAATTTGCCTCTTCTTATTGGGGGCAAGTCAACAGTCTGCACGAGTATATGATTTACAAAATCATTTAAGTTGTCCCTAGCCACTTAATCTAAATAGACAACATAAGGGTTATCTCCATGGATCTCAAAAAGTGCACATAATGAATGATAAATGACTAAGTAAATTAAACTCCAATAGAATTCACTGTGGGCTCCTAAAATTCATATCGTTTGCCCTGACCTCTCTACGTCAGATCTCTTTTCTTATTTGTGTTTGTAACGGCGGAGAGTTTTAATAAATTTAGGTTCCGAAAGAATTTTCAGAAGACAGATTGGGTTTTAGATAAGACACTACTTAGAGATTTCACCCTCTTTTTGTGAGGACTTTGTGGTATGAGTTCTGGTTTCCTATAGGTGCAAGCCCCTATAATTAATTACCCCTCTTGATAACAATGAAAACTTTCGACTAAGGCTAATTATAAAAGAGGTTGCATAGGTTATGAATTCAGTGTATAATAGCAACCGTTTTGAGGTTTGAATTTAAGATATGAATTTTGGAGTTTATCACCATAAACTTAAAATAGATGGTGGGGGGAATGAAGATGAGCTCGATCAAGATTCCATGATTCTGTTGTCCCAGGCTGTCATGTTCCTTATTCTACTTAGTTAGAGGAGGTAGTTGACCCAACTTAATAGAAAGTATCTTATCAGCAGCCATGGGTTGCTTCATCCAATAATACAATATAGACCTGGATTGGTGTTTATCTAAGGGGATATATCCGAATCCTACTTACATGACAGAAGGCTTTATACTTATTGAATATACCCTATGATTCATTTCTCAAGGGTTTGACACCATTAGGGAACATACAGACTTTGGTCGTGATCATAATATAATGGTGCCATTTACGGTAAAACCATCCGATTAGATGACACGTGCCACGTCCCTGCTGGCAAGAGATCATTTGAGAATAAAATTTAGTGATACACCCGAAAGAGCATTCGCTCTTTGTGAGTTGAGATTAATTTTAAATTTATCACCCCCGACAAATAGTTGCGGGAGGTGGATGTGTTTTAAGTTGTAAGTTTTTAAGTGATATATTTTATTTCAGGGATTTAGACTTTTGTTGGATTTGAGATTTGACCTCGCTGGTTGAGATTTTCAATCAACACGGTCATCATCGGGATGATTTATGGGCATTTGCATTTGTGGATTGAAGCTTGTTGACTTTGTCAATTTGCCGACAGAGGATCGGGTTCATGCTTGACTTCACCTGTTGACCCGCACAACATTCCTAAACGTCACATCTGTTTTCATAACACGCTCGTCGGGGCCCATGAGGGTATTTGGGGGGTATTTTATGATTTAAATAATGTCAACTCCGATCTTTTTGTAGAGAAGGATGAAACTTGAATATTTGACCCATATAGTATTCTCGGACTGTTGAATTTATGAATCATTTGCGACGATCAGAGCCAATGTGGATTGTAGCATTTGACCCAGCTCATCATTCTAGGATATTTGTATTTATAACTTTAATATGTTTCCCCGAGCACATGCAAGAAGTTATTTTCAAATGTATTTTTAGTACTATCGTAACTTGTCGCCTTCTGACCGCTTGTAGAAGTAGGATTGTGGATCCGGTGGCATGTCATCGCATTGTGATTATTTGCCCATTTCTTTGTACATGTAAATTGTCGTGCACTACTTATTGCTTTATGTAGGTGGATTGTAGTACACAAACTAATCTCTTATTATGATTCATGGAGGCCTGCAGTTGTTATATATTGTTTGCCATTATTTTATAAGGGATCAGTGTATTCGAATTTACATTGTATGGAGATCGGCTGCACAGGTATCAGTCTCCATTACTTGTTGTCGATTAGCACTCGTAGGCTTCTTGTGATTGTGGCGAATCTTCTATTACCGCCAATAGGTGGTTCGTCATTATCTACAGGTGGACTATTGTATGCGTGATAATCTTTCTACGACCACCTGTGGGCAAGCTGCAGTGTCTTCTCACATCTATATCCCTTCACCAATATTCTCAGATGAATGTGATAGGGACTGCCACATGTTATCGTATGACATTTATGAAAAATATCATCAAAAATTTGACTTTATTTCTTTTGAAGCTAAATGTGTCCACTTCTGCTTTGAAGCGAGTTCAGATCTGAGTCCAATTCGAGTTTAAGTCTGACATTATTTGATGAAATTTGATTTAAAATTAATTTTATGTTTGAATTATGTTCAAAGAAATTTCCAATTTTCTGTTCAAGTCCACTGTTGTTTCTTGAAAATTTCGACAACCTCCCAGCATCCCTCCCCACGAGGGGAGGTAGGGAGGGAACTTGTGCCCTTTCAAACCCTCCCGGCCCGAAAGATAATCAATGGTCGAGGGCTTTGGGACGTTGTCAGGTCCCAGAATCAGTCTTTGGAGGTCTGTGATGATTGTTGATTGCAGATAATTGCCGATTGAGTGATTTTATTTAAGTTAAAAAAACATTTTTGAATCCCCTAAAAAATCCGGTAGCCATCTAGTGCCCCCTCCCCTCGTTGGGACGTTGCAGATGACACTTGCCCTTTCAATCCGCTTAGTCAGAAAAATAGTCAACGACCAAGGGCTTTACGATATTGTTGGGTCCCGAAATCGATCTTCAGAAGCTTTGATTAACGAAGATTGATCGCAGATCGAGTGCTTGATGACGATCAGTTGCAGATCGAGTGGTTGCCTATGCTTGGTTTGAAAAATCCCTCCTCTCTCTTTTTTTTTTTCATTTTATTTTATTAAAATAATAATATACATATTTATTATAATCTAATATAATATATATTATTATATACATATTATAATAAAAAATATAACTATATATATAAAACATTACATATAATATATAATATTAATATAAATAAAGAGAGGGAGGGAGAATCAGGAAGAGCCCGATCGAAAGCAGGGACGGACACGGGCCAGCGTCGGGTTGGACTCGGCGCCGTGGATTCGAGCGCTGGGATTGGAGGAGTCGGACGGCGGCGTGGCAGCAGGCGTTGGAGTTGGGCCGGAAGAGGAGAAGGAAGCACGGCGGCGAAGGTCAACGGGCTTCAGCGGGTTCGAGACGTCGGCCGGATTCGACGGGAATAGCGAAAGGTAAGTTTCGGAACTTGATTTCTTCCTTCTCTGTGTGCCTCTGGTTCTGAGAGCGTAAAAATGTAAATTGGGAGTGTTTCGTTGTTTTGTGCCGTGAGGAGCGAACGTGGGATCGTGGGGAGCAGTTGATAAACAAGTAAATGTCTTATTAAGATAACTGTGAGACCTTCAACTTGTACTTTCGATACTCAGCCTACTCCTAGTCAGCCACCATTGGCGGATCATAATGAAATACTTCTTTCAATTATATACTTTATTTTCTAAGCCTAACATTTTTATATACATGGTGGAAAACATTACAATGCCCCTATGAAGGCTTTAATATTAAACATAAACTTAAATAAATTTAAGCCCTTTTTTATCTTTCATCTGCAGAAAAATAACAAAAGAGACCATCCTGTCAAAGGAATTTGACATCACCTATGTTGGTACTAAGCAGTATTGGTCAAGAATCTTTGCTACCTAAGGAAGAAAGGAAGTTACAAGTCAAGTCAAATATATTCTCAATAAAGTACAATTCATCCTTCTTCTGTGTGTTTTGAAGTGAAGCGAACTCAATAAATTAAAATGACTTTTAGCAAGTACCAACAATCAACAGTTAGAATAGTCTTAAAAAAAAAGATTAATGAAAATCTATACAAGAATTCTAAAAGAGATTTACCATTATCTCAAGGAGCATATATATAAAAAGAAAATAAAATAAAAACGAAATGTTTCGAAAGAAAACTTCATTTTTTGGTAGGAAAAATATTAAGGATGACTTTTCTTTTGTAGTTGGATGGATTCAACCAATTAGTGAGTTCTCAAATTTGGCAATAGCCACCAAATTGACTCATCAAAGAAAATTGAGAATTTCCTCAAAAAGATGAATTCATCTTTAAATTCTACTTCTTGCCTTTGAAATAATATGAAGATGACCACATAGAACAACAAACTTCTCCATTAAGTAACTCAATTGAATTTTATCAGCTTCTCCAAAAAATTGAAGCTCAAGGACTCTCTTACTAGTTTTTGTGTTCTCAAGCTCTCCTTGAAAGGTCAGTGCCCTTATCTTCATTGATTCAAAATCTTTGAGTATATTCTCAAACTTACTCATTAGAACTAAAGTAATTTGTTTGACACTCAGCAACTTCAAACTTGATACTTGAGCAGATCCCCTATGTTCGCTTAAACCTCATGATTAACATCCTTTACTTCTCCTTTCAAACTAGTGGCGACATCATTATATTCATTACCAGCAGTTGATTGCTTTGGGACGTTGGTAATTTGATCATTCATAAAATTTGGCAACTTGCTAGGCGCAGTTAAGGTATCACTCATAAGTTGCTTCATCAAATTCATCTAGGACGATCCAATAAAATAGAGTTGCAATTGATGTATGTTTATGGACACCTCAAAAACGACCTCATTTTTCTTGCCCATGTAGCCTCCTCATTTTCTACTTTTTAGTTTTCTTATAAGGAGTTGCAAAAGAAGTCTTACTAACAGTTTTACAATTTTTTGCTTCTTATAGCTTTCCAGTAAAATTCTAATGTCTTCTTTACCAATAAAATCCTTGATTTCTTTATATTTCAAAGTATGAGAAAGTTAACTCAAGATCTTTAGAAGGAAGTCATATAGTAGTTATAGACTAGAAGCATTCAATATATTGAGTACATGTCAAGTCCACATAATTAGTCATGATCAATGTGACAGTTATCAAGAACTTCTTTGTGGGTGATTTCTTGATTTTTTTTCATTTTTTCGAATTATGTGAAATTTAAGGCAAGATCATTAGAAGAAATTTATGAAGTATTTATAGACTACAAGTAGTCAATATTTTGACCACATGTCAAATCCTCATATTTAGTCATGATCAATATGACAACTCATCAAGATTATTATTTTATTCTCTTCTTCTATTACGAATTACATCAAAGAGATAAGAGAATTAGGAAATTAAATATATACCTTGCATAGGCCTAGCTAGATTGGTCTCATCGATTAAAATAGATTGAGTTCAATACAAGTCAACCAACTAAATTAAATTAATTTTACACCAAATATATAATGATTTCACTGTGTTTGGTTACCAATGTTATTTAGCATAATCCTTGGTACCGAGATCATTGAAGTTGCCAAAGATATTTGCTCAAATCGTGAATGCTCCTCACCCAAGTTCTCACTTGACTTCACCAAGACTTTAAAAGATGGTCATTACCCCTAAGACTTCATTGGAATTTATCATGTTCGAGTGAAGTCAACAATGACTTTACTTGAATTAATTTTTCTTACAACAGTTATTTGCTTGTTGTATGATTTACTTGTATATAACCTTTTTTTAGCATTATGCCTCAATCTAAATCTATAAATAGGGGGTTCTAGCATGTGCTTAACATATCAAATCATTTACATCATACTTTTTGGTAATCTAGTGAAATCCTCTCTACAAGTTCTCTTTCACCCTCTTTTTTTTTTCTCTTTATCTTGATTTATTTTATTAGTAAAATTATAGTGTAACCTAGAGGCAAATTTGGATCCAACACTCCATGTATTTTTTTAACCCTTTACCTCAAACAAATTTCTGCCTTGCCAAGTGGTACTATAAGATAAATTTCCTTTAATTCGTCATTTATTTTTCTCTTATGCATGGATGATCAGGGACCTGTATATTCAAAGCCTTTCAGTGTGACTTGGGAGAGCTAGTAGAGTAACCAGTGTAGACCCTAGAAATAAGAGATGCAATCTATAGCTGCGACTTCGGAAGTTCCATTTACCAGGTAAATCCTTCAAACAACGAAAAAACTGTTTCTCAGTTAATGTTATTTGATTTGCATTTCTTGTTCCATTTGTTTACTGCTCCGATCGAATGTCTCTTTGGTTTGCTAGTCTGTTCGAATGTCTCTTTGGTTTAACTAATTGAATTTTCAATGTTTTGGAATTGTAATAATACGCTTCTAAGAGTATTTGGAGTTGTTCTAGCTGCCTTTCTTATTTAACAGCAAGTTCAACAAAACAGACGTCTCTTCAGCTACGGGATACAAAAAGAATCCACCTAGATTATTTTTTTCTTCTTTCACCATTTATCAAAGGTCTCCAAGGAGACGCAGTTTTCCCATAAAGTCATCTTTGAGTGTCAGGAATGAAGATGTTCGAAAGAGAGAGCCACCCAATCAACTAAAAGATGGTGTGGTAATTGTAGACCATGGATCCCGACGACAAGAATCTAATCTTATGTTAAGTAAGAAGTTATTATATGCTGCATTATATTAATCATTTTTATGTGTTCAATTTTTCTTTGTGAGGCTAGTTTAGTTTCTTCCTTTGCCTGCTTTTATGGAGACGTGTTGGGTGTGGTAGCACTGCTAATGAGATCTCCAGTTGAACTGCAGATGATTTTGTAGCAATGTTTAAGAGTAGAACTGGCTATCAAATAGTGGAGCCTGCACATATGGTACATGTTCACTATACTTTCTTTTGATTTGTTTTTACAAGCATTTTTTACATTGTTTTCTTGAGTTAGGATTTTGATGGTTTGATTGATTTGTTCAAAATAATTAATAAAAGTTGCTGCAGCTTTTTCCAAGAATTCCATTGAAATATGATTAAAGTTCAAGTGGGGTTTCATAAACATTTGATGAGTGCTTCTGTAATGAAAGAAATTAAAAATTCCTTTGAAGTGTGGATTTGTGCAGTAAATCTTTTTATACGCAAGCTACCCTCATTCATGTTAGTTATAAAAACTTCTGGAAAGAAGTGAAAGATTTAGTCAAGTTTTGTTAAAAAAGTAGAACGTGTCTTCAAAAAGAAAGTTGCACGATATATATGCATTTCTTTGTTAAGTTATCAAGATAGTTCTTAGCTTGGTTTAAAAAGCAGCAGTATATAGCGGTTTTGGAACCGTTGTAAGAAAAAAAAAAAGCAGCAGCTTAAATGGAAAAACGTAAAAAGAAATCCAAAAATGAGAGTTTCTTTTTTTTTTTTTGCGTATCCAAGAATCGTTTTTTTGACATTATTAAATCAAACTATGTGGAGCGCATATTACAGTTGATGTAGTAGGACTTGGTGTCTGAGCTTTTGCTGGAAGCTTGATCCAATCTGGTTCAGTTCCTTCGTAGGTTAGGTAGAGATTTTGGAAAGATTTTTATACGCCCTAGGGTTTCACAATTTCGGTTTTGCCCTAATTTCCCCCAAAAGAGAGGAATTTCTCCACCAAAAATCAAGAGAAACAATCACAAGAGAGTTGGGATGAAAGACAAGAACCTTTGCATTAGAAAGCCAAGAGAAAACAAGATAAGTTTGTCCACTTCGAGAAGGACAAGATCTCCCACAAGAAAACCCTAGAAAAGAACAAGAAGAAGACTAGGAGAAGAAAACTAGAAAGAGGCTTCACTTTTCATAATCCCCAAAATTAAACCCTAATGGCCCTCTTCATACCATCCCAAAATTCCTCCCATCCCCAAATTACCCCCACTTAAGTGGGTGGGTCCCTTTGGTCCAGTCGGCCCGCCCGCCCCCCTTTCTTCCGCCTGTAGACCTGCACGGGTCCAGGCCGGACTGGGTGAACCGGTCCATCAATATCGCCCTCTAGAAGATCAACCTTGTCCTCAAGGTTGAAGTCTGGAAACTGCAGCTGCATGGCTTCGTATATCTCCCAAGTAGCCTCGTGTGTCGGTAAGTCCTTCCACTCGATGAGAATATCCCTTTTTCCTTGATCATTCTTCCTCACTTCCTTCACATGTAGTGGCTCTAGTAAGAATTGCATATCTTCTGTGAGGCCCTGGGGTATAGTAGGAATGACCACAGTATGATCCCCTATGCTCCTCTTCAATAGCGATGCATGGAATACAAGGTGGATGGAGGAATGAGGAGGTAACTTGAGACGGTAGGCCACCATCCCAACTTTCCTTTCGATCTCGAAAGGCCCGTAGTATCGTGGAGAGAGCTTTTCACTTCTTCTGCTAGCTAAAGTCTTCTGTCGGTAAGGCCGTAGCTTCAAGTATACCATCTCTCCCACCTCAAATGTCACATCCTTGCGGTGAGCATCCGCCTTGTTCTTCATGATCTATTGGGCCCTCAATAGGTGTTCCCTCAACTCACCCAACACCCTATCCCTCTCCTCCAAGTATTGATCCACTAGATATACAGGGGTCGTCCCCTTCTGATAATTCACCAACGGTGGTGGATCTCTTCCATAAAGAATCCTGAAAGGTGTGAACTGAGATGCGGTATGGTAACAAGTGTTGTACCAATATTCTGCCCATGGTAGCCATTTGACCCACTGCTTGGGCCTCTCCCCCACGAAGCATCTCAAGTAAGTCTCCACGCTCCGGTTCACCACCTCGGACTGTCCGTCTGTCTGTGGGTGGTATGCTGTACTGCGCTTCAAGAATGTACCCTGCATCTTGAAGATCTCCTTCCAAAAAGAGCTTAAGAATACTTTGTCCATATCCGAGACAATAGAAGTGGGGACCCCATGCAATCGAACCACCTCTCTGATAAAAGTAGATGCTACAGTAGGAGCTGAAAAAGGGTGCCGTAGTGGAATGAAATGGCTATACTTGCTCAACCGATAAACCACCATGATGACTGTATACCCATCAGACTTAGGTAATCCCTCAATGAAATCCATGGTGACTTCCTCCCAAATCTTGTTTGGAAGCACCAAGGGCTGCAGCAAACCACTAGGGGCACAGGCTTGATGCTTGTTCCGTTGGCAAATATCACATTTTCTTACCATGTCTTCGACATCTCCTCTTAACCCTTTCCAAAAAAATTCGGCTTTCACCCTACGATAGGTCTTCTCCACCCCTGAATGTCCACCAATACGGCTATCGTGGTACTCCCGTAGCAGAATGGGGACAAATGCGGAGTCACGGTGTAGTACCAACCTCCCCTTGTACAACAAAAGAGAGTTCTCCAGGTGATACCCTTTGAACCCTCCTCCCTTATGGATAGCCACCCGAATTCTCTCTAGTTCCTCTACATGTTGTTTTTTCTTCACCATTTCACCCCAATCTACCAATTGTGGTACAGATAGTGCCATCAGCTGTGAACACTCCACACGAGAAAGAGCATCTGCCGCCTTGTTTTGAACCCCTGGCTTATACTGAATCTCAAACTCATATCCCAAAAGTTTGGCTAGCCACCTCTGATGTTCTTCTGCCACCAATCTCTGCTCTAGTAAGTACTTGAGACTCCGCTGATCAGTACGAACTATGAATCGTTGCCCCAATAGATAAGGCAGCCATTTTTTAATAGCAAACACAATGGACATCAGTTCCCGCTCATAAACTGACTTCAACCTCGCTCTAGGTGATAAGATCCTGCTGAAGAAAGCAATTGGCCTATGATTCTGCATGAGTACCGCTCCCAAACTCTCTCCTGAAGCGTTAGTCTCAACCACAAACTGCTGGGTGAAGTCTGGAAGTGCCAAAATCGGGGCACTAGTCATGGCTTCCTTCAGGGTCTTCATGGCTTCCTCCGCCTTCTCTCCCAACTGAAAATTGTCATTTTTAACTGATCAGTCAAAGGACCTGCTATGGAACCATATCCCTTGATGAACCTCCTGTAGTAGTCAGTCAGTCCCAAAAATCCCCTTAGGCCTTTAAGGGATTTTGGTGTAGGCCAATCCACCATGGCCTCTATCTTGGTGGGGTCAGCTGCCATCCCACTCTCTGAAATAATGTGTCACAGATACTCCACCTCCCTCTGAGCAAAAGAACACTTCTTCTTGTTGGCATATAGCTGATGCTCCAATAAGGTCGTGAGTACCACCCCAAGATGGGTGATATGGTCCTGAAGAGATTTGTTATACACCAATATATCATCAAAAAAGACTAAAACAAACCTCCTCAAGTAGGGTTGGAAGATCTGGTTCATCAGGGCTTGAAAGGTGGAGGGAGCGTTAGTGAGCCCGAACGGCATCACTAGAAACTCATAATGACCTTCGTGTGTCCAGAAGGCTGTCTTCTGAATGTCTTCAGTCCTCATCCTGATCTGGTGATAACCAGACTTCAAGTCCACCTTGGAGAAGATGGTGGCTCCCCCAAGTTCATCCAAAAGTTCATCTACCACAGGAATAGGAAACTTGTCCAACACAGTCTCATTATTGAGGGCCCGGTAATCTACACAGAATCTCCAACTACCGTCTTTCTTTTTCACTAAGAGTACAGGAATGGAAAATGGGCTCACACTGGGCTGGATCACCTGAGCCTCCAACATCTCTGCCACCAGCCTCTCAATCTCCTCCTTCTGAGCATGTGGATATCTGTAGGGTCGCACGCTGATGGGTGCTACCCCTGTCTTCAACACAATAGCATGCTCCCTGGATTTGATAGGTGGTAGCCCCTTGGGCATCTGAAACACGGTGGAGTGCTGCTGTAGAAGGTCCTGGACCACCTCTGGTATGGCTTCTGGCTCTCTTTCTGCCTCCCTGTCCACTTGCTGTAGCTCTATCCAATAGCCCTCTCCCTCATCTCTCAAAGTCTTGAAGATGGACTTCAAGGCCACCCTGGCTCTGCACAAACTGGGGTCTCCCTACAGTGTCACCTTCCTGCTCCCCTTCCCATACTCCATTTATATCTTCTTCCAGTTCACCTTCATCTCACCCAAGGATTGGAGCCACTGCATCCCCAGTATCACATCAGTGCTTCCCAAGTCCAACAGTAGAAAGTCTTGCACTGTCTCCTCTCCTTGCAATGTGAGGGTCACTCCCTTGCACTGCCCGCTACAGTGCTCCTTCTTCATCGTGCCCAACATGACTCCTACACCTTTCCCTTGGGTCACCGGTAGCCCCACTCTCTCCACCAGTCTGCAAGCTATGAAATTGTGAGTGGCCCCACTATCAATCAGAACCATCACCTTGTACCCTGCAATCTCCCCTTCCAGCTTCATGGTGGAATGCGACGTCAGTCCAGCTATGGAGTTGAGTGAAACCTCCACCATAGCCAAATGAGGGTGCTCTTCCTCCTCTCCATCCTCCTCAGTTGCTCCTGTGTCGCCTTCCTCCTCCTCTGAATCCCCCACTATGATCACATGTAGTGTTTTCTCCTTGCACCTATGCCCCGGTGTAAACTTCTCATCGCATCGGTAGCAAAGGCCCTTGGCTCTTTTCTCTTTCAACTCTGAATCAGTCAATCTTTTGAACCCCCCTTGGTTCACTGCCGTAGTGGTCTTCTCCTTGGCTACCTCCCTAGGAGGAAGGATAGTAGCCGTCTTTGTGCCTCCAATCATGAGTGGTGGTCGGTAAGTGGGGTAAGACACCCCTGATCTCCTCGGTGGCTCCACCTTCAGCTTGTCCTCTACAAGCTGTGCGGTCTCCTTGATCTTCACTAGCCCTCGTGGATTCTCTACTCTGATGGCTGCTCTGATGTGGGGCTTCAACCCCTTCATGAAATTCCCCTCCAAAAGGTCATCTGGAATCCCTCTCAATCTGCCTGATAGTAGCTCAAAGTGCTCCCTATACTCTGCCACTGTGCCCTCCTGCACTAGAGACACAAACTGCTCGTAGTGTTTACCCTCGCTGGACACCCGGAATCTATGAAGTAGGAGGTTTTTGAACTCCTCCCAATTCCTAACATGTTTTCTTCCTTCAAGCCATTGAAACCAGGCCAATGACTTCCCCTCCAAACATACCGGAACCGCCATTAACTTCTCCTCCTCTGTGACGCCATTCACTGCAAAATAGCGCTCCACCCTGTATATCCACCCATAAGCATCATCTCCTTCAAAAATAGGAAGCTTTAATTTTCTCATGCGGTTGTCGGCTCGGTTGCAGGTTCTTCCATCTCCCCATGTCCCCTGAGTGAATCCCTCCCCCGGTGGTCTTCCCCTCCTCTCCCCCGGGTAAGGATTTTGGATCCCCCACCATGGTGGTTCTCTTGGCTCACCATAACCCATGTCGTAGTCATCCCTTCTTCCTCCCTGCTCCCACGTGGCACGGTTCCCTTCCGGAAATCCCCTCATCTGATTCGGCCACCCTGCACGTGTTCTGTGGAGGCCCACCGAGCCCATGTGTGGCCGGCCCCCTTGACCACCGGTCATTCCCCAAAGGCCGCCCACTTCAGACCCTTCTCCCCCTTCCCTTGACCATTGCCCTTGCATGCCATTTTCACTCTGATTTACTCCTTCTTCCCTAATTGGGAAATTAGGGTTAGGGTTAGGGTTTGTCACCGGAGATTTTCCTTTTTCCTTAGGATTTGATGGAACAACTTGGGCTTCTAACAATTTCCGGATCATCTCTTCCATTCCCCCAAATCTCTCCTCTAGGGTTGAAAATTTTCCTTCCAACGAAGAAAGTTTCTCACCCACTTCCTCCTTCAATTGGCCCATTTCTCCCTCCAAAACTTCTACCTTCTTTGATGCCATGCCGTCTAGGATCGAGAGCTCTGATACCAAATTGATACGCTATAGGGTTTCACAATTTCGGTTTTGCCCTAATTTCCCCCAAAAGAGAGGGATTTCTCCACCAAAAATCAAGAGAAACAATCACAAGAGAGTTGGGATGAAAGACAAGAACCTTTGCATTAGAAAGCCAAGAGAAAACAAGATAAGTTTGTCCACTTCGAGAATGACAAGATCTCCCACAAGAAAACCCTAGAAAAGAACAAGAAGAAGACTAGGAGAAGAAAACTAGAAAGAGGCTTCACTTTTCATAATCCCCAAAACTAAACCCTAACGGCCCTCTTCATACCATCCCAAAATTCCTCCCATCCCCAAAATTACCCCCACTTAAGTGGGTGGGTCCCTTTGGTCCAGCCGGTCCGCCCGCCCCCCTTTCTTCCGCCTGTAGACCCGCACGGGTCCAGGCCGGACCGGGTGAACCGGTCCATCAGATTTCCAATCTCGAATAGCCTAGTCTAGTGTGGAACTCTTCACATACATGTGTTGACTGTGTTTCTCTCCATATATACTTTTAAGATTTAACTGACCTTGTTTAGTGTGGTAGGGTTCTTCTGCTTCTGATGTTACTTGCGTAGTTTCAATGTTGTGTTTGAAATGCTTTTATTTTAATCTTTGAAATGTCCTTTGAAACTCATTCGAGTCCAAATTAAAAAAGTGATAAGATCGTAGTAGCTTTTCAACAGTCCCATGAATTAGATTAAAATAAAGCATGTTTATAACCGAATAAACTTTATATGAGAGCAAGGTTTAAAATTGCGTAATTGGGTATTGAGGCGTTTTTCGTTCATGAGGCGAGGCGTAAGCCTCAAGGCGTTTTGAGGCGTAAGCCTCAAAATTTAAAAATTGCGTTAAGTAAAAAATAAAAGTTAAAAATGATTTTTTATATAATGCCCAAATAATATGTTAAATGATGGTATATTAACTTTCTATTGAACTATGAAGTAACAAATTTATATAAATATGAAACAAAAAATTACACAAAATATAAAGTGATAAATAATAAATTATATGAAATAGATTTGAAATCCAAATATCACATAAGAAAAATAATATAAAATATATGAATTGCATAAACGTATTATATAGCATCAAGTTTAGCTCTAAATTTCTTCTTTATCAGTTCCCTACTCATCATACATTTAATTACTAATAAAGTTAAAATAATTGACAACAAATCATAAATCATATGTACTATCATTACTAAGGGGATTTTTATTTGAGTCGTCATAAAAAATTGGCCTCTCATTTGCCTCAACCTGTAGGGTCCAATACATGTCAATCTACTTCTTTATTTATTTCAACCATCTTCCTTTTTCATAAATGTTTTTCATCAACATAAACTAAGAGTAATACTTAAATTTTTATAGGAGATGGTGGCGGTATGCGGATTTCAAGTGATCCCCGGCGGCAACTATGACGGTGGTGGCTACGGCGAAGGCGGTGGGCTGGAGGTCGAGGCAGTTGAGAGGAAGTTAATGCGGCTTTAGAGCGGAAGAGGACGTGATTTTTTTGGGGCTTTTGTATAGGATTTAACTAAGTTTTAAATAAGAACATACATAAATAGAGCGAGGCGTATGCCTCATGCCAGCGAGGCGATGCGCGCCTCAAGGCGGGCCTCAGCCAAGATGAGGCGTAAGCCTCATAATAAAAGTTCGAGGCGTAAGCCTCGAGGCGTAAGCCTCGAGGCGTTTTTCACTGAAATTGCGCCGAGGCGGGCCTCAAGGCGAGCCTCATATTGCGCAATTTTAAACAATGTATGAGAGACATCTAACTGTGGAAGAAGGCAGCATATTTCTTGTCGTGTTGTGGGAAGATGATGCAGGACTACTTAGATGCTAAGGTTTTGGTTTCATTTGAGCATTGCACAACTATTGAATTAGAATAATTTAAGAACACAATTATAAGCAATCTTCAAACGACGATTAAGACAAATGAAGCGATCAATTGCGTAGGCGAAATCACATGCTCTGAATTCGAACTATCAAGATAATTGGAAAAATAAAAAACAATACCGAATAGTAGTTTTCAAATTGAATCCCTAATATAACAACGAGATGTAGGATGCATAGAAGATTCCACTCAATTCCTACAAACGACTAAGCTTGGCAAGAGCAATTTGAAGGAGCTTTCGTGATTACAATCTAACCAATTGAGAATTTAGATTTTAGAAGACTTTGAGTGCAAGTGAAGAAGGAAAAAACCTTTGCTCAAGGAGACGCGGAGATCTTCCACTTGACGTCAGCAATCTCGATCCATGTTGTAGAGAAGGAAGTTTCTCTAATAAAGGGGTATGGTTCTTCTTCCAAGGGTTGACATCAACACTTGACTTTAAGCTCAGATTTTGCTCCAGAAATCTGAGAAAATTCTCAGATTTTCCTCTTTTTTTTTATGCATGGGTGGTATTTGGAAGAAGAGGAATCAAGGCAATTCAATGGCTTGGCCTAAGGGGAGGAATTGAGCTGTTGAGGAGAGGGGAGGATCGGCCAGGTAACGTATATCCAGGAAACAGGAGGGGGAGGGGCGGGTTGATCCACTGTGGAGAGGAAATTGATTTCCTGATTCAATGTGTTAAGTTAGGAAATCAAATAATTAATACAGGTGGAGGAATTTCGGCTGAATAATGAAGAGGGAATTTGAAAATATTCCAAAGTGAGCTAGTAGTCAATTAGGAAATACTTTCCTCCTTGGCCATAGAGGGGATTCGGCGGGAAACCTGGGTGAGAGGGAATTAATGAAAGGATTTGATTTCCTAATTTTGGCTTTAGGCTTTAGGAAATATTTAATCAAATCCAATTTGAATTAAAATTTCAAAATAGATATGAGTTAAAACTTTCCTAAAATAGGTGACTTAACTAGGAAAGAGTTTGAAATTCAAACTTGATTGAATCTGAATTTCAGAATTTTCCACAGGTGGTCTCCAGCCTAATTAGGGAACTCAAGGTGAATGGAAGTGGGGTGTGGCCGGCGGCATTGGGGCTAGGCCGGCGGCAAGAAAGGTTTTGGGCAAAGTGGCCGGGATTATGGGGAGGATTTTAGTGGAACTTGGTGGGGAGGAAATTCAGGGAAGTTTGGTGGATTTGGTCGTGACGAAAAGCAAGTGATGGAAGGTGGCGAAGGAAAGACAAAAGTACAAGAGGAAAGCCACGAACCCGGCCGTATCCAGGGTTGGTGGGTGATGCACCAATCTCTTCCTCTCCTAGGAAGCTCTCTCAATTAGAATTCTCAAACACACAACTCTCATGTAAGAAGGAATTTTTCATAAGTAATCATCCATTAGCCATAATAGAATAAAATGGGGCTTTAAATAGCCTCCTACAACATGACTCGAAACAAAAGACACAAACGCCCTTTGGGCTCACATACGATAACTCCCATAAGAGGGGTACAACGGGAAAGAAAACACATAAGCAACTAAATAAAATAAAATAAAAATACAACGACTCATAAATGCCACATAAGCAAGCTACATGAAAGAAAAGAAAATACATCAACGACTCAAAAGTATAAAGACTCAATCGTGGCCGTAGATCGACGGCCGCGTCTCTGATAAACTCTCCAAGATGATCTGATGTCCCCATCATTCTCCCGGGGTGGGAGAAAACTCAACTCCGTCGAGTAGGAATCTCTGGCGCTCTCGTAGATCTCTAGTGCATCTGGGTCAATCTGCTGCAGCTCCTCACGATCTAGCCATGTGTCCTCTGACTCGGGCTTTCCTTTCCACCTGATCAAATATCTTCTTCGTCCTCCTTCTCTTGTGGATATGATCTCATCACTTAAGACTGCCTCCACTTGCTCTGCCATAGGAAATTTGGGAATATTTGGTAGTGGGAGTAGGCTTGGGATCTCACAGGGTGGGTTCACACAAGGCTGTTTTGATAGTGGATTTTGTGGGTTAAAGTCAGGACCTTCATATGCCACTAAGTCTTCTATGTTAAAAGAGGAATTTATATTGAAATATGTAGGCATATCCACTATATAAGCATTGTCATTAATTTTCTTGAGAATCTTGAAAGGTCCAGCACTCTTTGCATGCAATTTCTTAACTGTTCCTGGAGGGAACCGCTCCGGACGAATCCGTACCATAACAAAATCACCAACCTCAAAAGTTTTAAATCGACGTTTTAAATCTGCATGTAATTTGTATTCATGATTATTCTTTTCAATTTGTTGTGCAATGTCTTTATGAAGTTCATGCAAATGAGATGCAAATGCTGATGCAGACTCAGAAATCCTATACCTAGAACTCATGGGTATTAGATCTAACGGCTGTCTAGGTTTGAACCCGTATACAACTTCAGAAGGACTTAAACCCGTGGTCTGGTTAATCGAATTATTATAAGCAAACTCAGCAGTAGGTAGAATGGAATCCCATTCTCTAATGTGTTCACCAACCAGGGATCACAACAAATTACCCAGACTCCTATTAACTACCTCGGTCTGACCATCTGTCTGTGGGTGAAAGGCAGTGGAAAATTAAAGTTTGGTGCCTATTTTCATCCACAGGGTTTTCCAGAAATAGCTAGTGAATTTCACATCCCTATCCGAAACAATGGTTTTGGGCAAACCATGTAAACGGACGACCTCATTGAAGTACAACTTCGCGATGTGGGAGGCATCAGATGTTTTAGAACATGGAATGAAGTGGGCCATTTTGGAAAACCGGTCAACTACTACACAAATAGCATCGTGCCTACGGAGTGTCTTGGGCAGGCCTAAAACAAAGTCCATACTAACGTCCTGCCAAGGACAATTGGGGACAGGTAAAGGAGTGTACAGACCAGTGTTCTGCTTTCGTTGCTTGGCCAGTTGGCAGGTGTGACACCGACTGACCAGCCGACCAACATCTCTCTTAAGGCTGGGCCAAAAGAAACGGTACTCCACCGCTTCGATAGTCTTGTCCCGTCCGAAGTGCCCAGCGAGGCCTTCAGCGTGGAGTTCCCAGACCAAAAATTCCCTAAGGGAGGTGCTCGGGATGCAAAGCCTCTGGGCTTTGAAAAGATAACCATCCTCCAGTAGGAAATCGTCCACAAAGCGCGTGCTGCCAGTGGACAAGAGAGTGTAGGTCTCCTTGAAGTCGAGGCATTCCAAATAATCCCTCTTTATTTGGTCAAAACCCACAACTTCTGCTCTCATCTCAGTGGTGGTCATCATACGACGACTGAGAGCATCGGCAGCCTTATTTTCAACTCCCGCCTTATGCCTAAGGGTATACGTGTACTCCTGAAGGAACTCAACCCATCGACCATGGCGCGCATTCAATTTCTTCTGGGAGTTGATATAACGCAGAGCTTCGTGATCCGAAAAGATGACGAATTCTTGCGGGAGCAAGTAATGTCGCCAATAACGAAGTGATTGGATCACGGCGTAGAACTCTTTGTCATATGTAGAATAACGCTGCCGGATATCGTTCAACTTCTCACTGAAGTAAGCTACTGGGTGACCTTCCTGGGAGAGGACTCCTCCAATGCCGACCCCCGAAGCATCGCAAGTTACTTCGAAGACTTTGGAGAAATCAGGAAGTCGCATCACTGGGGCCTCCACCATCTTTTGTTTGATCTCATCAAAAGCGCGGGTGGCAGCCGGGGTCCAGTGAAAATCACCTTTCTTCAGGCAGTCAGTAATAGGAGATACGATAGTACTGAAATTTCGTATGAATCTCCTATAGAAGGTGGCTAATCCGTGGAAGCTGTGGACTTCCCGGATAGTCTGAGGGATAGGCCACTCTACAATGGCCCTCACCTTCTCGGGGTCTGCGGAAACCCCTTGGGCTGATACGATGAAGCCCAGGAAGATGACGCGATCTACTAGGAAGGTGCATTTCTTAGGATTGTCATATAATTGCTCCTTCCTTAAGACCTCACAAACTTGCCTTAAGTGGTCCAAGTGCTGACTAATGGAATGACTGTAAATAAGAATGTTGTCAAAGTAGACGACGACAAACTTTCCCATAAACGGACGCAACACTTGAGTCATGATTCGCATAAAGGTGCTAGGGGCATTACTGAGCCCAAATGGCATGACTAACCACTCATAAAGACCATCCTTAGTCTTGAAGGCAGTTTTCCACTCATCACCGGGTCGGATCCGGATCTGGTGGTACCCACTTTTAAGATCAATTTTGGAGAACAATGTTGCACCTGTCATCATATCGAGCATGTCATCGAGCCTCAGAATGGGGAATCGATATTTGACGGTGATCTTGTTGATAGCACGGCTATCAACACACATTCTCCAAGTTCCGTCCTTCTTCGGTGTGAGAAGGGCCGGCACCGCACAGGGACTAAGACTCTCCTTAATGAAACCTCGCTGCCGTAATTCGTCAACCTGCTTTTTAAGCTCAGCATGTTCCGTGGGGTTCATGCGATAGTGAGGCAGGTTTGGGAGGGAGGCTCCAGGGACGAAGTCTATAGCATGCTGGATATCTCTAAGTGGTGGTAACTGATCGGGGAGATCATCGGAAAAGACATC
Organism: Dendrobium huoshanense; assembly: GCA_016618105.1. Lineage (NCBI taxonomy): Eukaryota > Viridiplantae > Streptophyta > Magnoliopsida > Asparagales > Orchidaceae > Dendrobium > Dendrobium huoshanense. The sequence goes on from CM028344.1 coordinate 38,377,972, forward strand.
AGCATACTGTCCTAAAATAGGCTGTACCTCCTCAGGAATGGGCTCGTCAGATTCAGTGGAAATCTCACGGCCAACTAAGGCAAACAGAGGGGCGCCTTGGGCAAACTCAGTAATCAGAACCTTGGCGGTGACAAGGTTCACGCCCTTTTTAGATTTGGCTGGGTTGGATTTCATGGCATCCGTAACCCGGGGTTGTGATGGCAAAAGCTTTATCTTTTTGCCAGCATGTTCAAACACGCAGGTGTTCGAACGCCCATAAATGTGGACATCGTTATCGTAGATCCATGGGCGACCTAGTAAAATTTGTCCAACATTCATAGCCAACACATCGCACCAGACATTCTCCTTATAAGTGGCAAAGGAGATGGGTACGTGGCTTCGTTCATTCACTTCCAAGGCATTGGAGTTGACCCACGATACCTTATACGGGTTGGGGTGAGGAACGGCAGTCAGACCCAACTGAGATACCATGCTGGAGGAAACAACATTAATGCAACTGCCACTATCCACTATGACTTTGCAGTTCTTATCTTTGATTTTGGTGTAGGTATGAAAAATCGTAGTCCTACGCCAGTCATCAGTGGGTGTCGGGTGTGATAGTGCACATCTCACCACGCAGATGGGAGAGGTATCTAGCTTTTGAAGGCATTTGAGGACCGTAGTGTCGTCCTCCTCCTCGAAGTATTCGCCTTCTTCCTCGACTTGATGGATCTGATCAACCTCGGGCTCGAGATCGTCCTCAGTCATCTCCTCAACAATCGAAACCTTATAAGGACTGGAGCACTGAGAAGCGATATGCCCATACCCCAGGCATCGAAAACACTTGGTCCCGGGACTAGACCGAGGGGCATCCGGGGTGGGAGGTTTACTTCTAAAATCAGATCTAGGTGCAGGTGGACCCGTGGGTGGACGGGTCGTGCTCCCCGGAGTGGGTCGTGAAGCAGGAGTGTGCGGGGTGGAACTACCGGCTGATCTATACGAGGGTCTAGAATCATGGGAACGACTCGGGTGCTGAGAACGGGACTCCTCTAGATCAAGCACTAAGCTGTAGGCATTCTCCAGTGTAGTGACGTTCCGGGCAAATAACTCATTGCGTAGATCCTCACGCAACCCGGTTCGAAACATAGATAAGATTTGCGCGGGGGTGGTAGATGTCTCCCCTTCGCATCTAATCAGGAAGTCATCAAACGAGGCGATGTACTCCTTCACTGGTTTGTTGCCTTGGGTCAACCTATTCCACCTGTCCAATAGGCGGGGGAAGTACGACGAGGGAAGGTACTTCTTTTTGAGTTCCCGCTTCATGGACAACCAGTCTACAATAGGGTACTCATTCCTATCCTCCCTAAGACTCTCTAAATTTCCCCAAAACTGACTTGCCCTACCCGTAAGCTTCATGGCAGCAAAACTAACCTTCCTGGCCTCAGAAATATCATACCACTTAAAGAAACTATCCATACCTTTGACCCAGTCCAGGAAGAGCTGGGGATCGAGGGTGCCATCAAAGGTAGGAGCATCAACCTTAATGTTCTTCATAAGTGGTGCATCGGGATCATGGCCGTGGTAGGTAGCACGATGATTGGCATGGTGATGCCTCTCATCCAGATCAGGATCATGACGTGGATCATGTCCATGATAGTGAGCTCGATGATTAGCCCGATGTGGCCTCTCATCCGGGTAGGTTTCATCCCCATACATAGAAGGTGGTCTAGATGGGGTGTAGGGAGTAGGATGGTCTCTAGCTCTCTCAAGTGTATCAAATCTCTCGGTGGTGTTCCTACGAAGCTCAACTAGATCCGCCTGATTTTCCTTGAGTTGCTGGCTAATAGTGTTCATTTGGCCTACCAAGAGGTCTAAAGTCCTCCCTAGTTGTTCCGGGTCCATTCTTAAACACAATGGGATACTTAGAGGGCTTCCTAGGAAGTGGACAGCATACTAGGGGTGGAAAGACACTCTAAAATGACCCTAGAAGGAGCAGGAAATTTAGGGACAGTAAACTACACTCAAGTACTAAGTCACCCTAACAAGTATTAATGATTGCGAAGCTAAGGACAGCAAATAAACACTTAAACAGGGGTCCTAAAGCTTGCCGAAAGCTGCAGGAAATTTTCTGGACAGCCACTAAACAATGGGCGTAGGGAGAACTTAAGATGTTTCTATGCTCACCAAATGACATACAATGCTTTAGTATCACCCTAGGGACAATGTTTAAAATTGCGTATTCGGGTATTGAGGCGTTTTTCATTCGTAAGGCGAGGCGTAAGCCTTAAGGCGTTTTGAGGCGTAAGCCTCAAAATTAAAAGATTGCGTAAACATAAAATGATAAAATTTTTATATACTAATGAGTGAATAATATAAAAACATAAAAAAGCATAAGATATGAAGTGCAATCAAAATATCCCAATAATAAGACAACATAATATAGTTCAACTCAAAATTCTATATTTCCCAAATTCCAGTATACTTTTCATTAACATATAATTCCAATTTCTAAAAATAAATAGCAATGACATATCACATAAGAACTCACAAGTCATCAGCATTGTCATCACTAAGGGATTCTTCATTTGAATCATCATTATGATGAACTGCTCTCTCCCCTTCTCTCCTATAGAGTCCAATGTCGAGCATTTACTTCAAGATTTATGTTAGTTTTAATATATATAGTGCGAGGCGTAAGCCTCATGCCAGTGAGGCGAAGCGGGCCTTAAGCCGGGCCTCAACCAAGTTGAGGCGCAAGCCTCATAACAAAAACTCGAGGCGTAAGCATCGAGGCGTTTTTCACTGGAATTGCGCAAAGGCGGGCCTTAAGGCGAGCCTCATATTGCGCAATTTTAAACCATGCCTAGGGATAAAATAAAAGCTTTTCTAAATGAAAAATAATGCAAAATAAAAACACAAAAAGGAAAACTACCAGGAATCCTAAGACATGCAAGAGCATACCATGCTCTAATACCAGATGATGCAGGACTACTTAGATGCTAAGGTTTTGGTTTCATTTGAGCATTGCACAACTATTGAATTAGAATAATTTAAGAACACAATTATAAGCAATCTTCAAACGACGATTAAGACAAATGAAGCGATCAATTGCGTAGGCGAAATCACATGCTCTGAATTCGAACTATCAAGATAATTGGAAAAATAAAAAACAATACCGAATAGTAGTTTTCAAATTGAATCCCTAATCTAACAACGAGATGTAGGATGCATAGAAGATTCCACTTAATTCCTACAAACGACTAAGCTTGGCAAGAGCAATTTGAAGGAGCTTTCGTGATTACAATCTAACCAATTGAGAATTTAGATTTTTAGAAGACTTTGAGTGCAAGTGAAGAAGGAAAAAACCTTTGCTCAAGGAGACGCGGAGATCTTCCACTTGACGTCAGCAATCTCGATCCATGTTGTAGAGAAGGAAGTTTCTCTAATAAAGGGGTATGGTTCTTCTTCCAAGGGTTGACATCAACACTTGACTTTAAGCTCAGATTTTGCTCCAGAAATCTGAGAAAATTCTCAGATTTTCCTTTTTTTTTTTATGCACGGGTGGTATTTGGAAGAAGAGGAATCAAGGCAATTCAATGGCTTGGCCTAAGGGGAGGAATTGAGCTGTTGAGGAGAGGGGAGGATCGGCCAGGTAACGTATATCCAGGAAACAGGAGGGGGAGGGGCGGGTTGATCCACCGTGGAGAGGAAATTGATTTCCTGATTCAATGTGTTAAGTTAGGAAATCAAATAATTAATACAGGTGGAGGAATTTCGGCTGAATAATGAAGAGGGAATTTGAAAATATTCCAAAGTGGGCTAGTAGTCAATTAGGAAATACTTTCCTCCTTGGCCATAGAGGGGAGTCGGCGGGAAACCTGGGTGAGAGGGAATTAATGAAAGGATTTGATCTCCTAATTTTGGCTTTAGGCTTTAGGAAATATTTAATCAAATCCAATTTGAATTAAAATTTCAAAATAGATATGAGTTAAAACTTTCCTAAAATAGGTGACTTAACTAGGAAAGAGTTTGAAATTCAAACTTGATTGAATCTGAATTTCAGAATTTTCCTCCACAGGTGGTCTCCAGCCTAATTAGGGAACTCAAGGTGAATGGAAGTGGGGCTAGGCCGGCGGCATTGGGGCTAGGCCGGCGGCAAGAAAGGTTTTGGGAAAAGTGGCCGGGATTATGGGGAGGATTTTAGTGGAACTTGGTGGGGAGGAAATTCAGGGAAGTTTGGTGGATTTGGTCGTGACGAAAAGCAAGTGATGGAAGGTGGCGAAGGAAAGACGAAAGTACAAGAGGAAAGCCACGAACCCGGCCGTATCCAGGGTTGGTGGGTGATGCGCCAATCTCTTCCTCTCCTAGGATGCTCTCTCTATTAGAATTCTCAAACACACAACTCTCATGTAAGAAGGAATTTTTCATAAGTAATCATCCATTAGCCATAATAGAATAAAATGGGGCTTTAAATAGCTTCCTACAATATGACTCGAAACAAAAGACACAAACGCCCTTTGGGCTCACATACGATAACTCCCATAAGAGGGGTACAACGGGAAAGAAAACACATAAGCAACTAAATAAAATAAAATAAAAATACAACGACTCATAAATGCCACATAAGCAAGCTACATGAAAGAAAAGAAAATACATCAACGACTCAAAAGTATAAAGACTCAATCGTGGCCGTAGATCGACGGCCGCGTCTCTGATAAACTCTCCAAGATGATTTGATGTCCCCATCAGAAGACCTAGAAGGTTTAACATCTATATCAGATAGGCTTTTCTTTGATTGTGAATCCCTTATATTTTCTTGCTCTGCGTTGTTTATTGTTTTATTATGGAAAAATAAAAACATGAAAAATTACTTTGAATTTTATTTCTTATTTTTTGTACATAAATTGGAGGTATTGTTAGTCTACTCCAATCAGTTTTTGTACATAGATTGGAGGTATTTATAGTGTCCTCCGAGGACATTTCATATGAAAAAAGTAAATATAATTTATACAAAATAAATAAAAAATAAAAAGAGGGCCGACAAGTAGATGATAATCCAAGGTTAAGAGAAAGAAGATCCAATAGCTAAGCTCCTTATTTTGTGTGCTCAATAGATCATATTAAGATTAGTTGCATAGTGGGACTCACAACTCTTCTACCTTGGGTGGAAATTTGGTTTGAGCGGATGTAGGAAGGAGGCAGAGGAGTAGGTCCCACTGTGGGGGATCCCATTGTTTTCTTGGATGGTATAATTGTACCATTCAAAGTTTGTTTATAAATTATAACCTTGTTGAACTTGGGGTTGTAGAATCATTTGGTGAATATATCAGCAAATTGATTTGCTATTGATATGTGTGGACTACAAATCAACTCACTCTCTAGTTTCTCTTTTATAAATGCACCTCTATATGCTTGGTAGGATTATGTTCTATTGGGTTATGAGCAATGATGATGACATATTTATTATCAAAGTATATTTGTAGGGGCTCTTCACACTGATTTTTAAATCTTCTAAGATATTTTGATGCCCAAAAGTTTGCAGACTTTAAGGGCTATTTCTCTAAATTTAGATTCATAGCTAGATCTTGGAACAATTAGTTGTTTTTCGCTCCTCCATATTATGAGATTTCCTCCCAAGAAAATATCTTGAAGTAGATCTTCTATCTCCTGGTGATGTTGCATAGTCTACACAATATAAACTTCAATTTGTAAAGTATCTTGCTTTTTGTAGAGAAATATTTAATTTATCTTGGAATTCTATAAGTAATTTTTTAGGTAAGACTCTTTAGGTCTATGGATGAATTGACCAATGAGATTTACTACAAAAGCAATGTCTATACGGGTAGGGGATAAAGATTAGTTTTTCAACTAATCTTTGATAATGTCCCATATCTGCTTCCGCTCTTTTATTTGCGTTTAATTTTTAACTTGGTTCAATTGGAATTTCACAATGTTTGCAATCAATCAATTTTGTCTCTTTTAGTAGGTCCATAATGTTGAAAGAGATCTTTTTTGTTTTGATTGAGCAACTTCTATATACATTAACTATTTGTGTTTGCCCAACTTTTTTATCAAGTTTCTTTTGAGGTACTTCTTTTCTTTATTGTCATCAGTTTTTGTAGATATATCATCAACATATACACTAATAATCGAGATATTATCATCAGTGGACTGTTTTTAAAAAAATATATATTCTCTCTTTGGCTTTGTTTGTATCTAGTTTCAAGTATGCCTTTTGTAAATTTGCCAAACTATACTCTTAGGTATTGTTTAAGTCGATATAAAGCCATTTTCAATTTGCACACATATTCTCTGCAAATGAGCTATTGAACCCTAGTGGAAGATCCATATGGCCTTTTTCAATTTCATGTAAGAAATCATTCTTTACATAATATTATTGCATAAACCGACCAAGATTAGCCTAGAGAAATCATGATGCGAATAATATTCATTTTTACAATAGAAGCAAATATTTCTTGGTAGTCAATTCCATAAGATTGAGTACTAATCTTGTCTTGCAGAATTATAGACTCTCATTTGTTTTATATTTTGAAGAAATGATGTAGAACGGGTAGGAGGTAGTGGCAAGAATGAACTCCAAACTTCCTTCCAAAAATCTGGAATTGCCCTTCTCCAAAATCTGAAATATATCGGGATTTATCTCAAAAATCTGAGAGGAAAACTCAGTTTTGACCTGTAGGGAAGAAGATCTTGAAGGAGTAAGAGGTGAGGAATTTAGATCCACTAGAGCACTAACGGTGGAGAGGGCAATTGAGAGATAGAGATGGCTAGGGAGGGGCGGCGGGATGCTGAGGAGGGGAATTGGAAATCCAAAATTAAATTCCCTGGATGTAGGAAATTAATTAGCTGGCTATGGCAAAGGAGAAATTCGGGTAAGAGGGATTTGAGGGAGTTTGGATTATTTCCTAAAACTTGGATGGGAAATTTAGGAGATAAAGGAGACACTGGAAGAAATGAGAGCAGAATTTGTGTGAGGAATAAAAGAGAAGGAAGGGATTTGGTAGAGAGAAGAAGGGGCGGGTGAGAGAGGGAGACGGGTATAGGGGCGGTGATGCAGGGAAAAGAAAAGGAAAAGAATTTCTTTATTTCCAGAAGTGGACTTACCACTTAGGCAATAATTTAATCCATTCCAGGTGAGGGGAATTTAGTAAAGAGGAATTACGTGGCTTTCAAATTATTTCCTAAGTGTTGTGTTGAAGTTAGGAAATAATTAAAAGGATTTTTGTTCCTGTAATTAATCTCCATAGACTAGGGAATTAATTAGTAGAGCAAGGCAAGGGGAAATTTGGGCTCATGATTAGAAATTTAATCAAAAACTGAATTTTAATTTCAGTTTTGGTTAAATTAGGAGGGAATTGATTTGAATTTTAAAATTCAAATAAAAAAATTAATGCCATGAATGGGGGAGTAAAGGAGGGAGCCCAAAGAGGGGGCGGCGGGCGGTTCTAGGGAGAGAGATTAATTCAAATCCTGAAATTAATTTCAGGATTTGAATGAAAATGGGGGGAAATTAATTTGAAGATTGATTTCAAATTAAGATGCCATTAATGCCTTAATTGGGGAATTGATGGGAGGAACACCAATTAGGAAAGATTTCAAATTTGAAATTTGAAATCCCAAATTGTCATGAATTTTCTCTCTTGATTTTGCCAACCCAAATTGGAAAGAGACATGGCCAAGGGAGAATGAGGGGGTGAGGTGGCCGGCGGGTTGTGAAAAGGTGGCCGGCGGGATGGTGAAGAGGTGGCCGGTGGCTTGGGTGGAGGATGGGGATGTCAACAAGGAGAAAATGAAGAGATAACAAAAAGAATAAAAAAAATAAATAAAACCACGAACCCGACCGTCTCCAAGGTTGGTGGGTGATACGATTTCCCTCTCCAAGGGATCTCAAATCACGAGCCCGGACCCATCCTGCGGCTGGTGAAGATTTTGATTCCTCCCATAGGAATCTCACAAACGCTCTCTCACAAGAAGAGCACAAGTGTGGAAAAACACAAAAATTTCATATTCATTAACCATCCCTATTACAATAGCTAAAGGCCATATATATAGGCAAAACATGAGAAAATAAAAATTACAAAATTGCCCCTCGGGCTACAACACTCAAATAAATTAACCTAGGGGTAAAACAAGAAATAACATAAAATAAAAACTAAAATGCAGAAAATAATTCATAAATGAAAACTTAAATCAGAGCCGTCGATTTACGACGCCTCCTGTGATAAATGCGCCAGATTTTCGTGCCGATGTCCGCATCATTCTCCCCAGGTGGGAGAATACTCGACTCCGTCGAGTTAGCATCACAATTGCTCCCGTACAACTCTGGACTATTATTTGCAAATATTTTCAAACAACCCCGGTTGCCCACAAGGTCAACTTGCTTGTTGCACTTCTTTTCACATGCAGGAACTTGTTCACTCTCATAGATGACTTCACTCGCAATAGGAGCAATCGTGAGTTCTATGGAAGTCACTTCTGGAGCTTCATAAACATTCTCAATTGTAGGAGTTTTAACGGGGTTAGAATAAACCGTTGCTTCTGTAGGAGTTGTAATGGAATCAACCAATTCATCTTCTTCTTTAGATTCTTCCTTGATCACCTTTAGATTTCTCTATGATTTGCACAGTGAGTGAGAAATTGAAGGCTTCATTGGCCTCCATCCATTTGTCCACTCTATCCACTATCTCTCTGTCTCTTAGTGCCTTCTTTCGATCCTTTGATGAAGGGTTTTTTGCATAAAACGGTGGGTTAGTCCTGCCTCGTTCTAGGTGATCGAATCGTTCGATTGTTTGACGGTGGAGGTCGACTAAGTTCGCTTGATCCTCCTTGAGTTGTTGACTAACGGCGCCCAGTTGACCTACCAACCAATCTAAAGTCCGTCCAAGTGGATCCGAGTCCATGCTCTGATACCAAACTGATGTAGAACGGGTAGGAGGTAGTGGCAAGAATGAACTCCAAACTTCCTTCCAAAAATCTGGAATTGCCCTTCTCCAAAATCTGAAATATATCGGGATTTATCTCAAAAATCTGAGAGGAAAACTCAATTTTGACCTGTAGGGAAGAAGATCTTGAAGGAGTAAGAGGTGAGGAATTTAGATCCACTAGAGCACTAACGGTGGAGAGGGCAATTGAGAGATAGAGATGGCTAGGGAGGGGCGGCGGGATGCTGAGGAGGGGAATTGGAAATCCAAAATTAAATTTCCCTGGATGTAGGAAATTAATTAGCTGGCTATGGCAAAGGAGAAATTCGGGTAAGAGGGATTTGAGGGAGTTTGGATTATTTCCTAAAACTTGGATGGGAAATTTAGGAGATAAAGGAGACACTGGAAGAAATGAGGGCAGAATTTGTGTGAGGAATAAAAGAGAAGGAAGGGATTTGGTAGAGAGAAGAAGGGGCGGGTGAGAGAGGGAGACGGGTATAGGGGCGGTGATGCAGGGAAAAGAAAAGGAAAAGAATTTCTTTATTCCAGAAGTGGACTTACCACTTAGGCAATAATTAATCCATTCCATGTGAGGGGAATTTAGTAAAGAGGAATTACGTGGCTTTCAAATTATTTCCTAAGTGTTGTGTTGAAGTTAGGAAATAATTAAAAGGATTTTTGTTCCTGTAATTAATCTCCATAGACTAGGGAATTAATTAGTAGAGCAAGGCAAGGGGAAATTTGGGCTCATGATTAGAAATTTAATCAAAAACTGAATTTTTAATTTCAGTTTTGGTTAAATTAGGAGGGAATTGATTGATTTGAATTTTAAAATTCAAATAAAAAAATTAATGCCATGAATGGGGGAGTAAAGGAGGGAGCCCAAAGAGGGGGCCGGCGGGTCTAGGGAGAGATTAATTCAAATCCTGAAATTAATTTCAGGATTTGAATGAAAATGGGGGGAAATTAATTTGAAGATTGATTTCAAATTAAGATGCCATTAATGCCTTAATTGGGGAATTGATGGGAGGAACACCAATTAGGAAAGATTTCAAATTTGAAATTTGAAATCCCAAATTGTCATGAATTTTCCCTCTTGATTTTGCCAACCCAAATTGGAAAGAGGCATGGCCAAGGGAGAATGAGGGGGTGAGGTGGCCGGCGGGTTGTGAAAAGGTGGCCGGCGGGATGGTGAAGAGGTGGCCGGTGGCTTGGGTGGAGGATGGGGATGTCAACAAGGAGAAAATGAAGAGATAACAAAAAGAATAAAAAAAATAAATAAAACCACGAACCCGATCGTCTCCAAGGTTGGTGGGTGATACGATTTCCCTCTCCAAGGGATCTCAAATCACGAGCCCGGACCCATCCTGCGGCTGGTGAAGATTTTGATTCCTCCCATAGGAATCTCACAAACGCTCTCTCACAAGAAGAGCACAAGTGTGGAAAAACACAAAAATTTCATATTCATTAATCATCCCTATTACAATAGCTAAAGGCCATATATATAGGCCAAAACATGAGAAAATAAAAATTACAAAATTGCCCCTCGGGCTACAACACTCAAATAAATTAACCTAGGGGTAAAACAAGAAATAATATAAAATAGAAACTAAAATGCAGAAAATAATTCATAAATGAAAATTTAAATCAGAGCCGTCGATTTACGACGCCTCCTGTGATAAATGCGCCAGATTTTCGTGCCGATGTCCGCATCAAGAAATCTACTTGCATCTATTTTTTTTTTCCTTTTAAGTAGTTCAAGAATTTCTCAAAGTGTAAGTTTTTTCCAAGGCATTTGTCTTCTTTCATAACATTATTCCAATTTCTATTTTAAGTGTCTCAAATATGATTTATGATATTGGAATGAAAGTGGAGTTGATATTTGTTAGAGGGCCTTATGTGAACGGGAAAATTTGTAAAAGGATGTGTATTGGGAGATGGAATAGAAATGAGCAGTCATGTGTTAATCATTGTTATCTATTAACAGCTTCGAGTCTTGAGTTTGTTGGAGAGTCTGATTGTGCCTATCCTTCTTGTGTAAACCTACATAAGGTGGTACAATACTTAGGATATCGGGATCAATGTCGTAGTAATATCATGATGAAATAGGTTTTTATCAAGCTTATCTTTCAATTGATAGTTTTTCCCTTAAAGATGAGTTTGATTGAATATATATATATATAATAGCATCCTTTGAGGTAAGGAATTTTTATCTTATGATGGTAATACTTGCACCTTTTTGAGTGGATAAAAATACATTTGAGGCTCTTGTATCAAGTTTAGTCTCATGGTATTTGTGGATATGGACATATGCAATTCACCAAAATATTTTTAGAGAAATTTTAGAGAGGAAGTACTTTGTGTGAAGAAATTCTGCCAAATAGTTTAAAGGACTTTTATGGTCAATCACTTTTATTGATATTCTATTGATTTGGTAAGTAGCAGTTAGAACAACTTCTCCCCGATATCTTTTTGGTACATGACTTCAGAAATAAAGTTTCCTGATGACTTATAGAAGGTGATGATTTTTTCTTTCTGCCATCCCAATTGGGGAAGTATCACAATTTAAGGATTGATAAATGATGTCTTCTTTATGAGAAAAAGAGAATGTGTGATTGAACTAATTACAAGTATTATCTGTTTGAAATATTTTGATATGGGTATTCAATTGATTTTTTTATCATGGTAGTGAAAGTGAGAAGGATAATATTGACATCATATTTTTATTTTATAAAATTTGCCCATATTATTCAAGTGCAATCATCAACAAAAATGACAAATTTAGTAGCTCCAAAAATGTTGAGGATTTTTTAGGGTCCCCAAATATTAGAATGAATTTACATAAGAAATATAATGATAATAAGGAAGAATTCCTACAAGAAAGGAGAAGAAAAAGAAAGAATTTCGACAAGAAAGGAGGGAAAAAATAAAATAAAGGTCGGAAGAATAAAACACTAACCTTGCCTAATACCATGCAGGAAAATAAAAATATAAAAAAATTACTTTGAATATTATTTCTAGCTTTCTATATATATAGATTTGTGATATTTATAGCCTCGTCAAAAGGATATTATATATGAAAAAAAAAGTAAATGTATTTTACACAATAAATAAATAATCCAAAATGAGGGTCGATGGCTAGGGAAAGGGAGAGGAGCACATGGATTACAATCTAAGGGTAAGAGGGAGAAGATTCAATAACTAAGCTAATCAATCCATGTGCTCGATACATCATAACTCTGATTAGTTGCATAGTAGATACATTATAACTATGATTAGTTGCATAGTAGAACCCATCTTTTTTACCTAGGGTGGAAATTTGGGTTGGGAGGATGCAGGAAGGAGGTGAAGTGGATCCCACGCTGTGGTACCCCTTCAGTCTTCAACACTTATCTGGTATCTGCATCACATGTGAAATTAATTTGTTGGTTTGTTCTGTATAGAGCTTTCCATGCGCAGGAATGCTTATTGCTTTACTGTTTGTTGAGCGGAAAAATAAAAATCAAGCTTAATGAAACAAAACATGGCTATAACAACAAAATTCTTGAATTACAGGAGTTGGCAGAGCCAGCGATTAAAGATGCATTCAGACGATGCGTGCAGCAAGGAGCAAACCATATTATTGTCAGCCCATTTTTTCTTTTGCCAGGGAGACATTGGCATAAGGTATACTCTTAAACTAGTTTGTACTTTCTTTTGAAATGTTACAATCTAAAATAGAAATATGAAATAAAGAACACTGCAATATTTCATCATTGTATTGCTGAATCCAGGACATCCCTGCATTAGTAGCCGAGGCAGCTGGAGAGCACTCTGGCATATCCTATATCATTACTGCACCGCTTGGCTTGCATGAACTCATGGTGGTATGATTTCATTGCATCCTTCCTTTTTTTCTTCATTTACTGCGTCAGGTGCATGTAGTTCAATATGGTTATGTTATCATTATTAATTTCTGACAAAGTAGGTTGAATGTCTAAATGTTCTAAAATTAAATCCCTCTTCCCACAAAAAAAAATGCACTCAACCAACACCCACTGGCATACCCCTAGCCATCTCCCAAAGGGCTCAACCTTTTGCATTTCAGAGAACCCTTGTTGGATGTAATTAGCAAGTTCATTTTGTGAATTAAAGTGGGATGGGCTTACGGGTGTAATCAAACTAGCTTGATACTCACCTTTGTATGGCTTGATTGTGTTCGTTTAGTTGATTGAACAAACTTTAGCATGATTTAATGAATAAATATGCTTGGACATAGTTCATTTTTTTGTTGGTTTTTGTGAGTATGTTCATATATTGTTCTACAGGCAGCTCAATAAGTGCTGATAAAAAACTTACTCTGCTTGCATTGCACCCTTTTTTATGATTGGGTTCATTCTCTTATCCAATTTGTTTCATTCTAATCACTTGCAGTAGGGTATATTGGTTGCGGTATCACCTATGATGCACAGACACGGACACGACGTCACGATACGGACACGTCTATTATTGAAAATATAGGACATGGACATGGGTTGAACACGGTATTATAGTTTTAATATTTAAAAAATAGTGTAAAAATTTTAAACAAGTATAATTTTAAAAATAATTTAGAGATAATAAGTCATTTAACTAGAATTTGTGCTTAAAATGATTAGTATTAGGATGTCGAGAGTCAGGCCTCGATTCCGTTTATCAGTCACCGAGATAGGAGATAAAAATACCATCACTGCCAAAGAGAAATGAAAATAAGAATATTCGATAAATGGGTATTAAGTGCGGAATGTTGATTTGGTGTTGTGGATAGTAAATAAGAAATTTTGTTTAAATCCTGCCAAATATAAGAAATTATATTTAAAAAAAATCATAAAATATTTAAGATATGTGCGTCGGACATGTGTGTCCAATTTGTATTTAATATTTTTTTAATTAGAGACGTTTTCGGCGTGTCTGACACGCGTCGGAGGAGTGTCGGACAAGTGTCAACAGGTCGGACACTGCACACCTCTTTGAGGAGAAGTGTCGGTGCCTCATAGGGTATCACTTAAATAATCTATTTTATAGCAAATTGAATCGAAAGATAGTTCAATTTAATTCTTTTTTTTATCAATAGTATTGAATTTTGAAGAAAATTAAAAAAAAAAGTAGTAAATGTCTTCCACCGAGCCACAATACCGAGCATAGGGTGATGTGGTACATTCTGGTTAGTTTCCGGACGGCGTTCGGCGTCTGTATAGATTAATTTTTCTCTATTAATAATCAAATTCTCATTTCCAAAAAATATATATATATATATAAACATTTTAAATCTAAATATGTTATATTTTGTGTAGGATGTGATGAATGATCGGATTAAGCATTGCCTCAGCCATGTTGCTGGTAAAGCTGATGAATGTTCAATGTGTGCTGGTACAGGAAGATGTCATTTATATTGATTGTATTGAAATGGTATTTTATGTTCAGTAACAGCTGCATAGATCACACCAGTTGATGAACAATCATATTTTATGATGTTTTGGATCGTTTTTCAGCTCTATATCTTCTTACCTTGCATTTGCTGTATTAGTTTATTTTTTTTGGTTCAGAGAACATATTTCCCATGGTATTTTACCACTGCTATATTATTCATTTATAGCTGACATGATGAAAACAAAAATCGGCATATTTTGATTGCAAACTGCTGTGAATTGGTGTTTTAACTTTGTTTGGGACGACTTTCTTGTTGCTTCTTAAAGTAGTTTTTTAGTATAAAAATTTAATTAATGTAAAAAAAATTGCTTTAAGAAGCAACAAAAAAACCGCTTCAAGAAGCAACAAAAAAGTTATTCCAAACAAAGCCTTAGCCTTAGATTTTGTTTGGAATAGCTTTCTTATTGTTTCTTAAAGCAGTTTTTAGTATAAAAATTAAAATTCTAATATTTAGTGTCTGGGCTCTGTTTTGATTTGCTTAAGAGTTCTACTATTTATTATATTTATTAATGATCATATTCATATTCATCGTATTATTTCAACATTTCATCTTGCCACGTATTTAACAACATAGTTGTGCTAGTTATTTATGTGGATGATATATATATATATATATATATATATATATATATATATATATATATATATATATATATATATATATATATATATAGGTTCTGGTCGAACCCGTAAATGATTAGATAGTAGTTGACCCGACTTGTTTTTGTAGACGGGTCAAGTATTTCAATCCAGATTTGACCCGTGTTGGCTTTTGGGTTGACTCGACCCAATTTGCGGATATGTTATCATTTAAACTTCGCGACATGATGCTGCTTGTGACGGTGCAGCTGGGGTGAGGCATCAATGGCTCAGTGGGTTGGCGAGGTCGGCGCGGTTCTGGGCGTTGGAACCAAACGGCAAGCTCAAGTGCCTAGCATCACGGGCAACAGTGGCATTGTCAGTCGTGGCATCGATAGCGTCGTCAGCGGGACGTGACTCACGTGAAAAGACATGCGATGCAACGTGACTCAAGCAATGTGACGAGACTTCACACGTGTTAGTGGGATGGGACAAGAATTCAAATGGGTTAACTCGGTTTGATTTCGGTTTCTGCCATTCTAGGTCAACTTGAATCCAATCAATTTTTTCAAACTGATCGAATTCGGGAACCCGAACCATACATATTTGAAAAATGGGTTGACTTTAACCCGAAATTTTTGGTTCGGATTCGAATCAGATTTTTAGGTCGTGTCAAATTTTGACACCCGTACTTTATCTCTTGTAGCTTACATATAAACACATTTTATTCACTGAAGAAAATCACCCAATATTTTTCTTACACTAATATATTTAGTTATCATCTGAATAATGATATTTTTAAAATGATATTAATAAAGTGATATTATTTTCAGTTCATTACCAACATGATAAATATTAAATATTAAGCAAATAATTAGACATGAATTAACAATCCAATTTTGCTTCTTATCAACATATGAGAATTAAATATTAAATAAATATAAAATGGAAATTAAGATTAAATTATTAAATTTATATTTTGATTAAAATTAGATAAATCATTAACATCATGCATTTTGCTAAGGTAGACTTGATTAAATATGGGAAATATTATATATATATTAAATTCGATCAGAACTTAGGCCAGGCTTAAATTTAGCTTGAGCTCAATAAAAAAAATAATTTAATTATATAATATTATACCCGAATTTATTACAATCCTATTCGTAATATAGATAATTGTATTAATTGTTTTAAAGCAAAATATTTTAGCATTTATTTGACTGATTGGAAGTTAAAGATGTCTCCTCCCCCCTAAAATAAAATAAATCTTTTTTTTTTTTTATGTTTTATTATTTATTCTTTATTAAAAAGAAGCATATTAAATTTCCTTTGTCCTTTTATTCATCTCTTTGTAGCTCAAGCATTTATATGGAAATAAATTATATCATAATATTATAATTAAAATATTATCATGATAAATTAAAAATTTTAGAAAATAGTTTTTTTTTTTTGCTATGACTATTATTAAAAATTGACTTAAAGATCAATGGATAAATGATCACTTTTGACTTTATTAAAAATCAACCTCTTTTGACTATTATTAAAAATCAAACTGATTCGAATTCAACTCATTAAATTATTTTAATTAGTTTTATTAAACTTAATAACTTTAAAAGTTTATGATATTTGATAAACAAATAAGAAGATTATACTCATAATAAAAAAAGAAAAAATATTAAATGGATCATTTTAGAATCAAAAAAGAGTTTGTGGATCGACTTGAACCCAATCCGTATAATAAACGAGTCAGAAATCTCAATTCGAACCTAATCCATTTATTAAGCGGGTCAATTTAAACTTGGATATTTTAGATAGGTTCATTTATTGACACCCCTATAAGTTATAAATTTTTATCATCCTATATTTTCTCTTTTTAAAAAATAAATCCAACCTTTTTTGTTTAAACTAGAAATGTATATCTCAATGCTGGGTAAAAAAAGGTGAGGTAATATTTGAAAATATTAATTTGTCTCCATTAGAATTTTTTTTTTTTTTTTTTACTTTGCCATTGACAGCTAACCCTTCAAATTTAGTATTTGGATTGAATAACTTCTCTTGGACATGTAATGCTTTTAAAGGATTGCAATTTTTTATGGTGCAAAATGTTGGTGCAGAATGTTGACCATTAAAAGTGAATCATAATATTAAGTTAAGTGTTGCAGATATGAGGATACACATGTGGATGAGAGGCTTTACTTTTAGTTTTAGAGATATGAATAGGTTGGAGTAGATCCAATGAAAGATAAAATTAGAGAGAGTCATCTTAGATGATTTGATCACATAAAGAAGCAATCTTCCAATGACATGACTAAGAGAGTAGATGTATTAGATTTGACTTATGTTAAGAAAGATAGAGGTAGACCTAAAAAGGCTTAGTTAGAAAATATTATAAATAACACTTCTTTATTCAAATTTAAATGAAAATTTGATTGTTAACAAGATATAATGAAAAAAAAAAAGATTCAAGTAGTTGATCTAGGGGTGTAACCGAGTCAAGCCCACCCGCGAACAGGCTCGGACTCAACTCATTAACATGCTCGACTAGTCAAGTTTATCAAGCTCGCGAGTTGAGCTCGCACAGGAGTCGAGCTTGAACAGAATTTCGAGATCGACAGCTTATTGAGCTCAAGTTCGAACAACATAGAATGGAGGTGGAGTTTCGCAGGTTGGAAATCAAGGTCAGACGACTTGCTCGTTTATGGAGGCGGACAGAGGCAGAGGTAGACAACACGAACGGAGGTAGAGGCAAACAAAGACAGAGACAGACGACACTAACAGAGGCGGACAACTCACTCGAACACGGAGGTGGACGACTCGCTCGAACTGGCATAACGCAGACTATTGCAGAGGCTCGCGAGCAGGCTCGAGCTCGTTTACAGTGGGACTAGCTCGAGTTCGAGCTTGATTTCCCACTCACTTTTCGATTGACGAGTTGAGCTTGATAATGCCAAAACTCGAATAGTTTATACGCCAAAGTTGACCATACATAATGGGATAAAGGCTTATTATTGTATTGTATAACTTCTCCATGTATTTGTGCTTAGGTTTATCCTATTTAATTTAGTTAAATCTAGCTCTATCAAATTGTGAGACTCATTAATAATTGTTTTTAATTATTTCCCTTATCCACATTCTATCCTATAATTTTATAAAATACTGCAACAGCTTCATTTGTTGAAGCAAAATCTAATATAGTATATATGAGCTAATATGAAAGTGAGTGATTTGACATCACAAATATTTTACAGTACAAAAAATATATATATATTTTTCAATAAAATATTTTTGTCTTTACTAAATCACTTTACAGTCTTTACTATTAACAAAAGTTTAAAGAAATAAAACTCTTCTAATGACAATTCATTATCCAAATATTTATGGAGTGAAGAGCAATGGCTGTGTGCCTGAAGAGGTCAATTTATTAATAAAGCGAAATTAGGGGGTGGAAAATGATTATATGTTATTTATTTAATTTTATCTATTTTTTATGTTGATATAAATATTTGCCGTGAAGGTTAGTTTTATTAATATGATAGGATAATGTTTCATTTTTCAGAACATGGTTACAGTATATGAGAGCATGTAAATTTCTTTTTTTTTTCATAAATATATATTTTTTATTTTTATCAAATTTTTTTGATGATATAATAAATATTAAAAAAATTAAATATTATGTAAATTGTAAAAAAAATTAATTTTATCAAATTTTTTTAATATTTTATATAGATTTATTAACTTAATTTAAATTATTTAAATGATTCAATTGAATGGGATGAGAAAATCGGCGCTTGTTCATTGAATTGTCATTCGTTCACAGTTGATGAGAAAACAGAGTCTTGATTGATCATAGATCTCGATCCCGCAGTTCCGCTCGTTGTCCGACGAGATTTGGACCGTCCATCCCAAACTGCGAGCTATCGAACAGAGTCATAACCGCGTTCAACGTGGTTAATGATTCTCCGTTGATTTCAGCGCCGCAATAATCATTGCCAATGAGAACGAGAGAGAGCAATTGCCTACCGTCATTATAACGGTCGCTAGAAAAGACTTTTACATTGTTGGAGGGCAATTTTGTTTATTTAATTTTGTTTTCCTGTCTCTCACAAATTCATTCAATAAATTTAATTTAATTAATCTTTTTTTTCCAGCAATAAAATATATTTTTTTAATGAGAAATGATAATATGACAGCTTCTAAATTCCTTATGAGATATTTTATTTATTTATTTAATAAATATTTTTCAAAGCATAACAAAATCCATGAAATTCATCGAAAATCTATAGCCTTCTTTGACTAGGAAAAAAAAAAAATATATATATATATATATATATATATATATATATATATATATATATATATATATATATATATATATATATATATATATATATATATATTGGATTTAGTTGTGTTACTTGTACCTTATTCCACGATACTAATTAATAAAAATATAAATATTTGTGCTTTAAATATATGTGGTTAATATTTTTCTTCAGAAAGGGAAGCAGATTATTATTATTTTTTAAATTATAATATTATGTGATTATTTGAAATATTCTTTTAGTAATATTTCGAAAACATATTTTAATTTGTAATATTATTCTTTGATGTCTGAAGTTATGACTGTCTCCCTAATATTATAAAGAAATAATAATGTATTATTAGATATTTGATATCATTTTTAAATTTCTTTACATTTTTATGAAGATGAAGTGAATAATTATTAATTTGAGCTAAAAAAAATGTTGGTGGTAGTTTGATCTCTCCATTGGATTTTTTTTTTCTTAATGAGGAATAAGGAATTCTTAACACTTCTGTTGTCAGGTCTCAAGTCCTGGATGAGAAAGTGGAGGGTTGCGTTAGGTAGTCAACAGCAAGTGTAAAACTTATCGAATAATAATGACATGAATCTTTTAAGAAATTGTGTTAATGCTAGGGCATCCCCTGGAAGCGATGCGTTGTATGGCCTGAATACAGTGATAAGTGTGCAAGGGCCGCTGCACCGGCGCCCGGGTGCAGTGTTAAATTGACAAGGGTTCCCATATCAAGGATGGATGTGGGTAAAGAAGCTAGTCAATGAAACTAAAATTAGGATAGGAACTTGAAATATATGTTCTTTTACAGAAAAATTAATGGAATTAATAAATATTATGATTCATAGGAAGTTAAATATTTTGTGCATTCAAGAAACTAAATGGGTTTGAGAGAAGACTAAGAAAATTGATAATTTAGGATTTAAACTTTAGTATTCGGGTAGGAGACGTACTAGAAATGGTGTATGTGTTATTATAGATAAGAGTTTGAAGAATAATGTTATAAAAGTTAATAGGATTGGAGATAGAATTATAGCTTTAAATATTATTATTGATGATAAGATTGTTAATATTATAAGTGCTTATGCTCTTCGAGTAGGTTTGGATATGAGTTCTAAATTAAATTTTTGGAATGACTTAGAAGAATTAATATAAAAGATACCTCTTGAAGAAAGAGTTTTTATTGGAGGAGATTTAAATGGACATGTTGGTAGAGACATAGATGATTTTAAGATAAAGGGGCAGAAAATAAAAAATAAAGTAAAATAATTTTCTAGGATTAGATGGGGGCACTTAAATAATATTTTTTAGAGTAAGTTTTTAGATATTAAGATTTTGTCTATGCATGAGCATGCTAATATTATGTGGGAAAAAATGACTAGTGATATTAAGAATATTGCAAAAGATGTGCTTGGAGTATCAAAGGAAAAAGCTCCTAATAGTAAAAATAGTTGATGGTGAAATTCAAATGTGCAAGAAAATATTAAAAATAAGAAGATTTGTTATAACAATTGGTTTAATTTTAAAAATTCTGATAATTGAAAAATATCTAAAGTGGCTCGTAATGATTCTAAGAAAGCAATATGCGATGCAAAGACCTTAGTTTTTAGTGATTATATAATAGATAAGATACTAAGGAGGGAGAAAGATATATGTATAATTTAGTCAAACAAAGCGATAGGAGTAGTAAGGATTTAGTTCAAGTGAAGTGTATTAAGGATGAAGATCAAAAAATATTTTTCTTAGAAGATGATATTCAACAAAGGTGGATGAGATATTTTGCTAAACTTTTTAATGAAGATTGTGAAAATAAGATTGACTATAGTGATGTTAGCATCCTAAATAAAAATAAAGATTTCTATTTTTATCGGCGTATTGGTAAAATTGAAGTTAGAGAGGCTTTAAAGAAAATGAAGGGTGAAAAAACTGTTGGATTTGATGATATTCCAATAGAGGTGTGGAAATGCTTAGGAGATGAAAGAATTTCTTGGCTTACTAAACTTTTTAATATTATTTTGAAGACTAAAAAGATGTCAGATGAATGGAGAATGAGTGTGTTAATTCCTATTTTTAAGAATAAAGGTGATGTACAAGATTGTGTAAATTATAGAGGTATTAAGTTAATGTGTCATACTTTAAAACTACGGGAGTGAGTTATGGAGCATATCTTGCAGCGTGATACTAATGTTTCTCAAAATCAATTTGGATTCATGCTGGGTAGGCCGACTATGGAATCCATACATTTATTAAGAGGTTTGATGGAGAAATATAGAGAAAATAAGGAGGAACTACATATGATATTTATTGATTTAGAAAAAGCATATGATAAAGTTCCAAGAGAAGTGCTATGGAGAGTTCTTGAAAAGAAAAAAGTCAATAATGCTTATATTCAAATCATTAAAGATATGTATGCAGGAGCTATTACTTGTGTTCAAACACAAGGTGGTTTGACCAAGTATTTTCCTATTTCGATTGGGTTACATCAAGGATTATCCTTAAGCCCATATCTTTTTGCTTTAGTTATGGATGTTCTCACTAGACATTAATTTGCAAGAGGATGTACCTTGTTGTATGCTTTTTGCTGATGATATTCTTCTTGTTGATAAGACTAGAGAGTGAGTTGAAGGTAAACTTGAATTATGGAGGTCATCCTTAGAGTCTAAAGGTTTTCGCTTGAGTAGATCTAAAACGAAATATATGGAGTGTAATTTTAGTAGTAATATACCTAGTGAGGTGATTGTGACTTTGGGATATCAAGTCATTAATAAGAGTACACGTTTTAGATATCTTTGATCAATTGTTCAGAGTGATGGTGAAATAGATGGGGATATTATCAGCAGAATTCAAGTAGGATGGTTGAAGTGGAGGAATGCATCGGGCTTGTTATGTGATAGAAAAGTATCCCTCAAACTTAAGGGAAAATTCTATAAGATGGTAGTGAGGCTTGCAATGCTTTATGGTGCTGAATGTTGGCTATTAAAAGAGAAGCATAATACTAAGTTAAGTGTGGCAATGATGAGGATGCTAAGGTGGATGAGTAGCTTTACCCTTAGAGATAGGATACGAATGAGCATATACGTGAAAAGGTTGGAGTAGCTCCAGTAGAGGATAAGATTAGAGAGAGTCTCCTTAGATGGTTTAGTCACATAAAATGGCGGCCTTCCGATGACCCGGTTAGGAGAGTAGAGGTATTAGATTTGACTTATGTTAAGAAAGGTAGAGGTAGACCTAAAAAGATTTGGTTAAAAAATATTAGGAATGACCTTTCTTTATTTGATTTAAACGAGAATTTGACTTTTAATATGACACAATGGAGGAAAAGGATTCATGTAGCCGACCCAACGTAGTGGGATAAAGGCTTGTTGTTGTTGTTGTTGTTGTTTTTGAGGAATAAGGAATTCTTCTAACAAAGCATAAATCCAAATGTAAAAAGTTTTTATTTTAAAATAGTTAGAGGACTGAATTAAATTGAACGAAAATTTTTACAAATTTATAGTCAAAATAATTATCTAATCACAACGATTCTAATGATGATAAAATTATTAGAAATTGAAAACATTATGGGTTTAAATCGGCTAGGTCTTACTTTGGTGAATAGGACCTTGCTAGTTTGAGAGGTTAAAGGCTTCATTTGAGATATCTTTCTTATTATTTTTAGAAATAGTTTTCGAGTGCAAAAATGTGTACTGCTTTAGGAAACAATATTAATAATCTATCCCAAACGAAGTTGTAGTGACCCTCTTCTCCTTTTCATGAATTGCACCACCCTTGTATTTTTAGTTGGGAATGGTTGATTGATGAGCCCTTTGGTGGCTCGCCGATGTTAGCAACATTATGATAGTGTATGTTCATCATGGATTTCATGCTATTCATTTGTCTTCATCTATATTTAATGGAGTTTTTATAGCATGTGTAGGCCAACAATTCATTATCCATCTTCAAAATGGTATATTATGTTCATTGATGAGAGACTTCATGAAAAGTGACCATCATGACAAAACCACTAGCTAGATGGGCACTAATTGGAACCATCTTGACCGAGTTAATTGGTGAGCTTAATAATCCAATCACTTTTTATTAATGATGGATGTGATCAAATGCATTTGTTGTTATTAAGAATATAATATATTCATAAATAATTTTAGATAATAATAGAAATAAATCTTTCAAAAAATATAAAATATTTTTCTCATTTTACACATTCTAAGATTCAATAACTATAGAGATTTCAAGATATTTGGTTGCTTTCTTTAAGCTAAACTAGGAAGCTCTATTAGTCTTGGATTCACCCATCATGTTATTCACCATTTATCCATCATGATGTTATCAAATTATATATATTTGTGTTCTTGGATTCTCTAATAAGGCATTGATTCCAATCATATATTCCACCTAAACCCTTTTAGGTGTAAAACTATTTTTTTTTAAATCATTCATCACCATCCAAATCAATTCCTTCGAATTTCTTACTACATCATAGTAGAGAAGTTTTTCCATAGTATGTCCTTTTATTCCATATTGAAGCCTTCTTGAATTATGGGGAATGTTTGTTAATTATATATCAAGATCTTATTAGTAGACATTTTTTTATTAGGCCAAACACCATAGGTTTTCTCTTTATGTGGTTTTCAAATATAATATGTTCATTTGCCTTAGGATTATTTTGATTGTGTGTTTAGGGCATTCTTCAAAGTTAAGGTAATAAATCACTACCTATAAATAAGTATGACTTTTTGCACATAATACTTTTTTGCTACTTACTGGAAGGCAACATATTCCTACAAACTGATCAAACATTAGCAACCATTTGAGTTCCACAAGTTTTGTACATATTTACCATAAAAAAATAAGCGAAACTTTGAAATACTGAACCATTTCAATCAAAATCCCACTAATAAAAAAATCAACCTTATTTTACGAACATCAAGGCTAGAATTTTACTTCTCCTTCTCCCAATTAGTTAAACATCTTGGTGAAGAAACTTATGGTATATCTCTGAAGGACAAAACTAGCCATATGGAAGATATATGGAATTAAAATTTTTATCTCTTGCACAAGTCTTGCTAGTATGTCTTATCTTAACACAATAAGGTAATATATTATAATCCTCTAAACTAATCATGTATCAAAATTCAAGGTATTATAATCCTATAAACTAATTATCTATCAAGAGTCATCAATGTAAAAGTGCTTACATGCATCAGAGTTTTTATCTTTCATGTTAAAGTTTTTACTCCTCAACTTAGTTATGACCTTCTCTCAATAGTAATAATTTGACGTACCCATTATCAATTAGTGATGTTGATGAATTCATCATTGCCTCACTTTTATATTGTCATTAACGGTACTCTACATGATGAACTCTAATGTTTGGGATAACATATGTATTCATTGAGAAAGAAGAATTTGATCCTCCTCATTTTCGCTCCATGACTTATCACCATTCATTAGTTTTATTATTCATCAACTCATTATATGTCATGCCCCGTAATCCTTTTTCTTATACCCCATAATATAATTTGGAAGAATTGCATCTTTCGGTCATATAAATATCAACCATAGCATTTCAATTTCATATAAACAACACAATGTAAATGCTGAAAAACATAAATGAATTTAATTATATACTATTTTCAACTTGATATAAGCCAATGGTCCATCACTACTACACATAATGACTACAAAATAATAACTATTAACTGTAGAATGGAAAAACAAGTACGCTATCAAGAGCCTCACTTCACAAGATTCTTATTTTACTTAAAAATATGTAAAAGCTATATAATGATTATGAAAGCCCAATAAGTAACCAATATCTACACCTGAAGTCATTAATGCATCAATTAGAAACAATCATCTAACTATAATAATATAAAACAGTCAATATAAATAATATCGATAAATCACATTAATCAAATGCCCTTGTACAATCTTATTAATCTTATCATATTCATGTACTATTCATGTTCTTGTATCATTTTGATCAGTCCATCATGCCTACCAGTCAATCAATATCATCAGTCACTTAATCATATCACTTATCTATCATATTTATCATTTGTCATATCTATCATATATCTTTCAATTAATCATTACAAGTTTTTTTATCACATATTAGTACTATTATTACTCTTATCATGTATCACATATTTAGATAAGGGTATATTGATCTTGAGGATTCATTCATATCAATCTCTTATAATTCACATATCAATTGTCCATCTTTTAGCCATCTATCACATCTATCATCTATTTCCACTTATCAGTCTGATCTTATCTCTGTTATCAGTCGTCTATCTTATCAATCATATAAGTATCAATCTCATCTATCTTATTTAGCTCATTAGTTCATTCATTTTGCCCATTCTTGTGCTCATTTCATATCATATATTTCATAATAACTATCATTCTGCATATACAACATTCATAATATGTATATATATATATATATATATATATATATATATATATATATATATATAATCAATGAATTTAACATATCACATTTTTATCTTACTTCAAAAGTTACACAGTGAAAGTTTGCTAAAATGAGAGATATCCTATTTTTATCCATTTTACGAGAGTGAAAATATACTAAACTTTGATGATTGAAAATAAAAGCAGAGTAGAAGTCACTTATAATTATCAAAATAACTTTTATAACATGAGCAATGGACAAAAAATTCCCATCTCTCTCTCTCTCTCTCTCTCTCTCTCTCTCTCTCTCTCTCTCTCTCTCTCTCTCTCTCTCTCTCTCTCTCTCTCCCTTCTATCCATTTCCTTTCTTTTCTTCTCGGCCAAACCAACAAAATAAGGGGGAGAAATGGTGGATGACAAGGATATTTATATTTAAAACTTTAAAAAAATCATTTTAGTGTCCAGCGCTGCTACACTGCATTCCACCCCTAGAGTTACTATAGAGCAGAGGACTCGGCACCGCTGCGCTTGCCAGCCCAGCGCCGCCTGTTGGATCAGATTTTTCTATTTTTCAAA
The DNA here is from genome assembly GCA_016618105.1 of Dendrobium huoshanense. NCBI lineage: Eukaryota > Viridiplantae > Streptophyta > Magnoliopsida > Asparagales > Orchidaceae > Dendrobium > Dendrobium huoshanense. The sequence goes on from CM028344.1 coordinate 38,404,229, forward strand.
TAAATTTATTTTGAACTTTTGGATTATTACATTATAATTGATTAAACTTCATACTATTAACACTTCTAATGGCTCTTATGATCCTTATATGCACATTGATCACTATAAAGTAATCATGCATAATAATGCACCTTTAATTTGCTTATTCACCAATATTTTTGCTACAAGCAAGATAAAAATCTAGACATGGTTTTATTCACTCTTCCTCTTTATTTTTATAAACAACTAAGGTATCTAAAATAAACTTTGCTAAGTTGGCTAGGCTCTTTGCTAAATAATTCATTACGAAATTGAGGATCAATTAAGACTAATCCCATAATTCTAACATTTAATAGAATGAGAATGAATCATTAAATGAGTACTTACATTATATTTTTTAATAAATCTCCATGGATCCTTAAAGGTGATTTTTTTTTTTCATAAAGCATGATAGATACCTAGAGGACTTGGTATAAAAATCATCTTGTAACTAAAATTATCCAATCAACATTCATAAATGAAATTTAACCCTGTGGTGTTGATGAGCCTCTCACATATATATTTTTGTTAATAATAATAGAAGAATAATTAATTTAATTTGTTGGAAATGATATTTGTGATTTAGTCTTAAGATTTATTAATTATTATGTTATTGAAACAAGATAAGATTTTTAGAATAATTTGAATGACTCTGATTATATCATTATAAATAATATTAGGTTACTTACTAAATAATATGATTAAATATAAGACATATATTTTAAGAGGTATTTTACACCTATAGTTAGATCATAGCCAATATGTTTCCTTAGCATCTATACGCTTTAAGGAGTTTAAGCTCTATTAAATGAATTTTAAGTGTTCATTCTTAAATAGGCATAACATTATATTGATCCTTCCACTTAATGAGCTTGAGATGGAGAGTACATTTAGAGGAAGCTTTAGATAGGGTCATGAATGAATTTGGATTTGATTGAAAGTACAAAATTGAGATCTATAATATCAAGGTTTAGAATTTTGATGGGTAGGTTGATAGCTTGAATGGCTTTTAGATTTGATTGTGGGTTGTGGCAAGGGTGAAATGTAACAAGGGTTAGGGTTTGATCGAGGGGAAAAAGACGAGAACTTCTCAATAAAAAATATGGAAGTCCGCCGAGTCATCCAACATGAAGAGAAGAATCCTAACCGAGAATCCAAGAAAGCTAAATTCATGCATTAATCAAGTCTCATAAAAATAAACATAAAAGTTAAAATATTGATACAATGGAGATAGGGATCAAAAAAAGTTCCTTAAAATAACATAAGATTTTAATTTTCATGGGAAGTTTAAATTTAGGAGATAGGGCAGCCATTCTTAAAATTAATTGATGAGGAACACCCCCAATGCTTATCTAACCACCTTGCCCTTAGAAATCACATAAAATAATGTAATAAAATATTTTCATGAGTCATGCATATAAAGTGGTGAGACATATGGCCTATAATCTAATAACTCGGCTTTTTACCACTTGATGTTCTTCTATATACAATATTCACTTTAATCTTTTTTCTGTACAATATATATACATATATATAGATTTGTACTTATGTGACTTATGTCTATATCAATTTATGCATATTCATTATGATTTTTTTTATGTCTAGTTAGGTGATAATTAATTAAAAAATTTAGCCTTAATTAAAAAACATAAGGATGCAATGGATTCATGAAATGATGACTTTTTAGTTGTTTTATTTTTTAAATTATTACATGTAGATAAAAATGTGATTTTACATATCATTGTCAACCGCCACCACCCAACCATCCTATCGTTGCCACCGGCCACCTTCGTTGTTGACGCCATCTGAAATCACCAATGATCGTCCTCCACCAAGTTACCACTTACCACCTCCACTACCGCCGTCCACCATCACTATCTACCACCACCTCTCACCAGCATCGACCACTAGTCGCAATCATTTTTGGGCTTTATATTATTCATTTTACTTCAAATTAAACAAAATAATAATAACTTACAATATTTCACTTGCGACATACCTTTTGGCTTTTGCATGAAGTCCATCACATCATTTTCTTCATTATACTTATTAAAAGAAACAAATGGCATTGGGAATTTCAATATAACTTTGATTTATCTTTTGTGGTATATTTTACCATGTGATTTCTTCATTTGTTGCTTAACAAAGCTCTTCCATTATATAAATGGCTGTGAACAGCATGCAAAACACAGACTAGGTCACTTTCTTTTATGGAAATAGTATTACTTTTTATTTTTTTAAAGAATTTCTCTTTGTTTTTTTCCATGACAAGCGCTACGTAGCTGCAGTTGGTTGTATATTATCATGATCTGATCTGATCAAACTTCCACGTTGATGGAGAGATTAGAAAGATATGCGGACTGTGAAGACGATTATGAACAGTTGGCACTATTGTTTAGGTTGTTTTCATCTAGCATATATATATGGAGAGAGAGAGAGAGAGAGAGAGAGAGAGAGAGAGAGAGAGAGAGAGAGAGAGAGAGAGAGAGAGAGAGAGAGAGAGAGAGAGAGAGAGGGAGAGACTTTTTTTTTTTTTTTTTGTAGAGTTAATCAATTTCGTTGATCAGAGAAGAGTTGATTGGTCATTCGATATTTGAGTATTCTGATGGATCAAATTCAAGAGCTGATAATGTTTAAAAAATAATAATTGAATATGATGATAAGCTATTGTTATAGATCATATTGTTTGATATTCCTTCATTTTCTTTCAGATAAAATCTATATTTGGATTTTTTTTCTTAAATTTTATTGTGTGGAACATAGGCCTAAAATTTCTTTATCATTATGGTCTTCAAACAATATCTACCTCTATCTTTTTTAACATAGCCCGAATCTAATACTTGGCCTAAAAAATGGTCCAAGTGCTTATATATGTTAACTTGCAGTTCGTTTAAGCGGCAGAGAAAATAACAAATGTACAAGAAGAGAGAATGAGAGATAGAGAAAATCTTTCCTGTATTTCATTGCCTGTTCCTAAGGGTACACATAAGTATATATAAACTTTACAATAGACGCTCGTACATATCTTTTAACAGAAGTGACAGCTGTACAAGACTTCATACTAAGTATGTGTTTCCTTATGCTTATCTGTTAACATACCCCGACAAATTGATGGAATAGTTGTGACATAAGGATTTAGTAAATAGGCAAGCTAATTGATCTTTTGAAGATATATGATGAACTTGTATAGACTTATTTTTTATGTGTTACATAATAAAGTGACAGTTGGTCTCAATTTGTTTGGTTCGAGCACGATAAATAGGATTATTTGTCAGAGCAATTGCAGAAGTGTTGTCATAACATAGTGTTGTGTGTTGTTGCTGAGGACAGTCAAGTTCTTGAAGTGGCCGACGAAGCCATATAATTTCTATCATAACAGTGGCTATTGTTTTGTATTCGGCTTCGATAGAGGACCGAACTATTGTGGATTGGCTTTTTGTGCACCATGAGATTAGAGTAGAGCCCAAGAAGTTGCAGTATCATGTGGTCGATTTACAATTTTGATGATTGTCGGCCTAGTCAGAGTCAGTATACATGTTAAGTGTAAGGGATTCAACAGTAATTGGTAAACCGAACAATAGTGATCCCTGAAGATAGTGTAGAATCTATTTTAGAGATTCAAAGTTTGAATCAGTTGGGTAATACATGTGCTGACAAGCCTTATTGACAGTGTAGGTGATGTCTGATCTTGTGAGAGTGAGGTATTGAAGTGCTCCTACTAGTTGTCGATATAACTTTGGGTTATTGAAAGCAGGAGAGTCAGAAGATGAAGTAGCCTTTGGTGTAGTGGAGTTGATACCAGTTTGTTGTTTAGCATTCTGGCACACATCAGAATTCATTCAGCATATCTTGATTGATGCAGGATTAGTCCATTTGGTGTAGGTTCTACTGTAATTCCAAGAAATTGTGTTAATGTACCTAAATTACGCATATTGAATCACTGATGTAAGCGATTAAGGAGAGTAGTAATAGACTGAGTATTGTTGCATGTTAGAATGATGTCGTCAACATAAATTAAAAAATATAAGATAATACATTTTTTTGGTTGATGAGTAGAGACGAATCCAAATGACTAGTGATGAAGACAAATCCATGAAGGAAACATGTTAATGTTTCAAATCACTTTCGTGGTGCTTGTTTGAGACCATATATGGCCTTGTTCAGCTTGCATACATGTGTGGGGAAGTTTTCATCGACAAAAATCGTATGTTGTTTCATGTAGATCGTTTCTGAGAGAGAACCATGTAAAAAAGCATTTAACACTTCTAATTGACGTATTGGCCATTTATGATATAAAGCTATGACTAATACAATACGAACAATATGTATTTTAGCTACAGGACTGAACATTTATGTGTAGTCTAATCTGAATTTCTGATTACAACCTAATGCAACTATTCGAGCTTTGTATCGAGCGACAACTTCGTTAGAGTTATATTTAGTTTTTAACATTCATTTGCAGCCAAGTGTATGTTGGTTAGGAGAAGAAGACACAAGTTCCCATGTGCCTTATGATTGGAGCTTAGAACTCTTGAGACATGGTGGAACGCCAATGTGTATGCTTAGCAGCTTGTGTGTAAGTACTGGGATCGATATCAAGAATCTGATGAGTGAGATAAAATATTTATTTTGGCTTGATATTGCATGTTTGAAAGTGGGTTTTCATTGGATGCATTGAAATTACTGGTATGGTGGACGGAGGAGTCAAGATAGGTACAGGCGGATTTGATGATAAGCTTGAAGGTGAAGAGGTGGTCTGGATAATGGGAGTTGAAGGGGATGGAAAGCTAAGAGATGACTTATTGAATTGGAAATTGTGAGTTAGTGATGTGGGCACAAGCAGTAGAGGTGAAATTTGAAGAGAGACGTGGCACACATGAGAGGCTGAATGAGTGGAAAAAAATTGAGGTTGTTTGAATGGAAAGATCTTTTCATTGAAGATAACATGTCGAGATACATAGACACGATTTGTGGTAATATCTAAACAACGATATCCTTTTTGGGTTTGAGCATAGCCAATGAACACGCATGGCAAAGAAAGAGGAGATAATTTTGACTTGGCATAAGGTCGCATCCACGAGTAACAGAGGCGGCCAAAGGTTTTCAAATGTGTGTAGATGGGAGTTTTGTTGTATAGTTATTGAAATGGTGTGTTGTTTTGAAGGACATGTATGGGAAGATGATTGATTAAGTGTATAGCTGTATGTAGTGCTTTTACCCAGAGATGGGAAGTAGCGTTTGAGTGAATAAGGAGACTCCAAACAGTTTTAAGAATGTGACAATTTTTTCGTTCTGCCACTCCATTTTGAGCGGGTGTATACGGACATGTGAATTGATGTTGAATGCCCCAATGCTTGCAGTATGAATTGAATTGAAGGTATTATTTATATACTCACCTCCACCATCTTTGCAGATGGTTTGAAGAGTTATATTGAAGTGGCATTTTATACTTTTATGAAAGTTTATGAATGTATTCGTAATATTAGATTTAAAAAAAAAATAGGAAAATCCAATAATATTTAGTGTAATCGTCGATAAACGAAACAAAGTATCAATAGCCTTATATAGAGGGAATCGGGGAAGTACCCCAAATATCAGAATGCACAAGTCAAAATGGTACAGTAATGTAAGAGGTAGATTGAGGAAAAGCTAAACGTCTGCTCTTGGCAAGACAACATGTATTACATGTAGTATTTAGAGAAGTACATATATTTGAATCAGAACAAGCTAAATGTTGAAAAATAGTAATATCAGGATGCCTGAGATGGCTATGCCACATGTTAGGAATGGTTTCGGGTGAAAGTAGAGTGAGATACAGAGTTTTGGAGGTGGAGGGAACTTGTATAAACTGTTATGACAGGGCCCTTGAAGAAGAAGGTGATGTGTCTTCGAATCCTTAATTTGGTAGCCGTGTGATAAAAAAGATATAACACAATTGTTGTCAGTGATTAACAGATTAACTGAAAGAAGATTGAAAGAAATTAAGATTTATGATGTGATGAAGTTTGTGAAGATAGAGATTATCTGTGGGAGTATGCAAGAGTCCTTTACTTGTATTTCGAATTGGAAGTTATTGGTTGTTGCCAAGAACGACTTAAGAAGAACCTGTATATATAGGGCTTGGTTGTACTCAACTGAGATGGATCATGTGAGAACCCTGCTTGAATTTCAAGATTTTTGGTGTAGTTAGTCTGTACGAACTGAACATTGTGCAGGTTAGTCTATACAAACCATTTATACGAATTGAACATGGTGCAGGTTCGTTTGTATAAACTGTCAGTACGAACTGAGTTCGTCTGTATGAACTGAATAATTTTTTTTGACATAACCCATCATCTAGGGACGAAAATCAATTATCGTCCGTACGACCAGTGTACAAAGGAGATCGTCTCAGGACGAACGTAAATATTGTCCGTATGATCGTAAATTTCTTTTTCTCTATTATAGGACCATTTGATCATTTGGAAGAGAGAGAAAGAACAGGAGAGAGAAAGAGAAGGAAAAGAAGAGAAAAGCCAGGTTTTGGATGACTTCAATTTGTTTTCGTCCGTCGTCGCAGTTGGGAAAGTTGATCAACTCGAGGTAAGACACATTATGTCTTTCCCAATTTTCAGAAATGTGAGTTTTGATGAACTTTTTGATTAAAATTTTGTTTCCGTTAGCAAAAAAAGGGTATAACTTTGCACCGGTAAAACTTTTACCGCGTAACTTTTGGTATGTTATAGAGATTATGATTTTACACGTTTTAAGTATTTTCTGAAAAATTTCCATCATGTATTTTGAAATCTGCGAGATTATTATTGAATAGAAAATTATCTGAATGTAAAAAAATAGTGCTTAAGTACAATTGAAGTTTTGAATTGTTGTTTTACACGATCTCTGATAGTTTGATAATTTCTAAAATTGTGTATTTTGATCAGTCTGATTTTCTGTTGTATACCATTATACATTATGACAACATTTTTATATATGTCTGATTTCTCTGGATATGATATGAGTTGATGTTTTGTATGATTAGAATGATGTGAGAAGGGAATTGTATGGGGTTAGAATCCTTCAAGATTCTGTCTGTGTCAGGAAAAGGAGTCATAAGGGGCCAGAATCTTTTGAGATTCTATCTGGGTATGGGAATATGCAAATGAAATATGATATGATAATTCTACATATCTGATATATTTTGGTACTGTAAGCACAAATGGAGGTATAAGGGGTTAGAATCCTTTTAGATTCTGTCGATCTGTGTCTGGGAAATATGATCTGATCTGAATGATTATATATATCTGATATGTCCTGGTGCTGTAAGCACAAAGAGAGGCATAAGGGGTCAGAATCCTTTGAGATTTTGTCTGTGTCTGAGAAATTTGATATGTTTTGAATAATTATGTATATATGATATGTTCTGATGCTATAAGAACATTTGATATGTTCTGGTGCTATAAACACAAGGGGAGGCATAAGGGGCCAGAATCCTTTGAGATTCTGTCTATGTCAGGGAAGGGAGGCATAAGGGGTCAGAATCCTTTGAGATTCTGTTTGGGTCAGGAAAATATAATTTGAAATATGATTTTGAAATATGATTTGAAATATGATTTTGAAATATAATTTTGAAATATGATTTGAAGTATAATTTTAAAATATGATTTTGAAATGTGATTTGAAATATGATTTTGAAATATGATTTTAAAATATGATTTTAAAATATAATTTGAAATGTGATTTGAAATCTGATTTTGAAATATGATTTTGAAATATAATTTTAAAATGTGATTTGAAATATGATATTAAAATATGATTTTGAAATGTGAACTGAAAATATGATTTGAATGATTCTGTGATATGAGTTTTGTTCAGTTCTTTTTATTTATTATCTGATTATCTGATTTCTGTACGATTATCTGAAATTTGTCTGATTTTCTAATTTATATACAATTGTCTGAAATCTGTCTGATTATCTAAATTTTGTGTTCATCTGAATAACTCTGTGATATGAATATTTAATTTGTTTGTTATGTACGATTATTTGTTATTTAATTTATTTGTATTATGTACGATCATCTATTATTTAAATTTAGCTATTATGTATGATTTTTTATTATTTAATTCATCTAAATTATGTACGACTATATGAATAAATTATTTTTAAAGCTTCTGTGAAGTATTTTAAAATAGGGTGTTTGGGAATTTAGATCGGCTAGTGCGATCTTGCTAAGCTGTTAGCTCACTGTGATTATCTTCATGATTTTCAGGATCTGGAAAAGGGAAGGAAGTTGTGGACTAGCAGTACATGATCTGTTATGAGGATATATATATTTTGTTATTTTGATTTTTGTATAGTCTTGGCTAGTTACTGTTCAGTTATATACTTTCTATCTGTAGCCATGAATTGTAATATATATGATTCTTTTGATGAATGAAAGGAAAATTATATATGGATGAGTTTCTGTATATTTGGATGTTTGTAGTAGCTATGTATTTATGTATGTCTTTGAATATTGGAAGAAAAATCTGAAAGCAAATTTCAAAACTAGAACCTGGGTATATCCATCGCGACTCAACGCGATGGGATTCATCCCCAGTCGGGTTGGGTCATGATAGATCAGCTGTAAGATGTGATGAAGCGCTACTTTCAATCAAGAAACTAATCTGCATGATGAGTCGTATCTGGTACTAAAAATAACGTCGAATTGGATGGGGTATTTGAATATGTTTGATCGGTTTGATACCAATAGCGAAGGGTGGAATGCCCCTTCTTATTACAAATCTGACAATTGTATTACGACGAGGATTTTTGTCTTCACGTCCAATCGGTGGAAAGGAACTACGACCTTTATTTTCGCGAGATTGATTGTATCTTCCTTGACCTCGGCCACGAGGTGCATCAAGTGTAATGGAGTTGTCTATCATATACAAAAATTGAAGATCTTTTTGTTGCTTCATGGGTTAATATCTGCTCTTCACTACATAGCAGACTGTAAAGATCGTTAAGATTTAAAGGCTGTAAGTTCGGGCGGATCTCCATTTTAAAAGACTGATACAAGGAGGAAAGGCCATTGAGTGTGTACAGGATCACATCTTCGGGATTGATTGTATTGCCGGTGGCATGTATAGCATCGACTTTGGATTTTACATCAAGAAGATATTGTGTCATTATTTTATCGCCTTTCGACAATTGATGCAATTCATTCTTTAACATGATGATCCGGGACCTCATCTAGCTTTAAGGCAATGCGCAAGAGTCATCCATATTTCATGACAGTGCATTAATGTGAGCACATATGGTAAGATTGATGCGAAATCATTGAATATAGCGCAACAACAAGATTTTGATCTGTGAGTGTCCAGATTTTGTGCGGAGTAATGGCACCTGAGGCGGACGAGTCATCTAGAGCAGGCGGAGGACACAAAGATGTGCCATCAAGAAAGCCTTTGAAGCCATTGGCATTGAAGAATTTTTCCACTTGTGAATGCCATGACGGGTAATTGTTTGCTGTTAAGGAGTTAGGAAAAAATATTCTTGATATTGCTCATCAAGAACTTGAGTTGAGGAGGAATGGTGATTGAAATGAAAGGAGAGTTTGAATCCACCGTAGGAGGGGAGGTGAATGACCTAGCCATGGATCAACGAATGTGCAAAGTCAAAGCGGAGGTAAGGGGAAAGAAAGAAAAAAAAATTGCTAACCTTCACGGAATGTCTCTAATATCCTGTTAACCTGCAGTGCGTTTAAGCGACAGAGTAAATAACAAATGAACAAGAAGAAGAGAAAACCTAAAGCTAGTAGTCGTGTCCTTATAAAAAAAACAAGAAGAAGAGAATGAGAGACAGAAAAAATCTTTCCTATATTTCATTGCCCGTTCCTAAGGGTACACATAAGTATATACAAACTTTACAATAGATGTCCGTACATATCTTTTAACAAAAGTGACAGCTGTACAAGACTTCATACTAAGTATGTGTTTCCTTATGCTTATGTGTTAACAATAGAAACGGCATGCATTTAGGCTTCGTTTGGAACATCTTTAGATTAAGCAGCTTTAAGCCGTCCCAAACGAAGCCTCAGTTTCCTGATTTTCTTATTATCTATATATTCAAGCATATCAAAAGAATAAAAATATTTGTTCAAACAGAGCCGATATTATGATTGTGATTTCATAGATTTAATAGCTTGATCAGTGTACACATATTAATCAAGAGAGGTCTGTAAATACTTTAATTATATCCAATAGCTCAGCCATTTCTCTTTGTTCATTTCAGTAGATTGAAGTCCTTCATAACTACACTTGGTTGTATATACGTGTGATGTTTATTATTTATTGCTATAAATTTAAAAAAAAAATTATATGATGATGTGAATTTGTCTAACTTCCACGTTAATGAAAAAATGAAAGGCACTGAACGAGCTGTCAAGATGATTTTGAAATAATTGGAAGGATTATTTAGTGGAGCTTGTTTCCATCTAGCTAGCTTGTTGCCACACAGAGAGATAGAGATAGAGAGAGAATGATCGTCGTTGAAAGGAACAATTGTTACGGATACGTCCGGTCGGAGGCCAAATCGCGCCAAAAAACGAGAAATACCGAGCAATACCAAACAATAACGAGGAATACCATCATGTGAAGACCCAATACCGAGTTATACCGAGCAATACCGAGTTATACAAAAGTTGTACCGAGTTTTTCCTAGAAAAAACTCGGTACAACTCGGTATTGCTCGGTATTCCTCGTTATTATCAAATAATACCTAGCAATACCGAGCAAATACCAAATTTTTTGGCGGGATTTTGCCTCCGACCTGGATGTTCTTCTACGTCCTTACACCGGACCTAATAAAAGTTCCATTGAAAGGGTGATGAATATGAGAGAGAGAGAGAGAGGATGACCGTTGAAAGGGTGATTAATGTGAGAGAGAGAGAGAGAGAGAGAGAGAGAGAGAGAGAGAGAGAGAGAGAGAGAGAGAGTTTTGTGGAGAGTTAATATGGAATTTAGTTCATACAGACAAGTTAATCAAAGAAGAGTAATTGGTCATTTGACAGATGGTTATAAAGGACACATGCATGCGCTAGCTTGTAGTTTTACGTGGCACATAAATTTAAAGAGAAAACTGTTCATTGAATTTGACGATAAGCACTTAATGTTGTTTGATATTCCTTAAACTTTTCCCCTTAGAATCTACACTTGGATTTCATGAAATTTGCATTCAAAAATGATTTGTAAATCTATAGGTGAATGAAAAATGGATACTCAAATTTATAAGCTATGAATTAAATATTATGAAAATTTGAAAGGTGTTGGACTGCAAGTATCGATCAGTTGGTTGAGATTCTTCTCTCCAACTTTAGGTCCCGTTATAATTTAAGTTTTGTTTGGGACAGCTTTCTTACTGTTTTTCAAAGCAACTTTTTAGTATCTAAAAAGTTGATTTATAAAGCAATATGGAAGCTTTCCAAAATGAAGTAGAATTTATTTGGGACAGCCTTCATATTATTTTCTAAAATAGCTTTTAATACCAGAATGTTTAGTTAAAAAAGATTTATACTAAAAGAAATGTTTTGAAAAGCAATAAGAATTGAAAGCTGTCTTAAACGAAGTCTTATAGTTGGTGCTTAACGGTTAGCTTCCAAAAATCAAAGTTTAAAGATTGCAACATATGAGATTGATTCTTATGAAATTTGAAAGGTTGTAAACTCTATAACAAAATTATTCAGTATTCAAAGTTTAGTTGAAGAAGCTTATAATATAAAGAGATTTTGAATGTTTCTGAGCATGAAAACTAAGAAGCTTTCTTTCTCATTCTGCGCTTCACAAATAGAAGTTTGTGTTTTTTTTTTAATTATTATTTTAAGCTTTCAATTGATAGTTCAATTAATAGAGTACATAAGTACTATATTTGAGTTCATCAAAATAATCCTTTTTTGTATGCAAGTTATAGTCAAACGTTGATGTTTTCTAGGAGACAAATGTTCATGATATCCTCAATCCCTAACATAGGGAATCAATCAATTTTAATGAAATTATGAAGAACATAGGCCTCTAGATATGAAATTGTAAAAAAAAAAAAAAAAACTGGATTTTATGACACTTTCACTATTGAAATCTCACTCTCGAGATATAATTCATGCATGTTGGCAGGCCAAAAAGATGTGGCAGGTAATTTACTACAGTTGCGAGTATATTCATTTATTCTCCTTAGGCTAGTCAACAATCAAAGCTCATTTAATCATGGTGGCCGGTGACGGGTGGCGGTGGCTGACAATGGTGGTGGTTGCCGGAGGGTGGCGGCGGTGATGACCGACAGCGATGACACTTTCACTATTGAAATCTCACTCTCGAGATATAATTCATGCATGTCGGCATGCCAAAAAAGATGCGGTAGGTTTACTACAGTTGCGAGTATATTCATTTATTCTCCTTAGGCTAGTCAACAATCAAAGTTCATTTAATCATGGTGGCCGGCGACGGGTGGCGGCGGCTGACAATGGTGGTGGTTGCCGGATGGTGGCGGCGGT